>APFE030936245.1:0-32103 GCA_000404065.3 Pinus taeda
TGTTAGGATATTCCGACACATAGGAATAGTTAAGTTCAACTTGGTCTAGTATAGAGTTAGGTAAAGAGTTAGGTAAAGTGTGTTTCTTTACCGTTGTACATTTTGTAACTTACAATCCGACGGTCACGATATGTAGTGATCCGACGGTTCATTCTCTCCTCGGTATTACCGACACTTGATCCGTGGCTTGACACCCGATTGGTCCATGAATTCTATTTAAAGCGCATGGAGGGTCATATGTAGGTTAACCGTGCATGAGAGAAGCTTATGTAAATTTTCATTCTTTATTAATAAATTGCCTGTAGTAGCCACATTGGCGCAGGCCGTGGACTGTTTCCCTCTCTGAGGGTTTTAACCACGTCAAAATACGGGTGTATTGATCTGTGATCTGTTTGTGAGCGGTGTCCTTCTGGTGTTCTGTCTGAGGAACTTACCCTGTAAATTCCTACATTTCTGTGGAGGATTAAGAGGTTGGAATTCGACCTACTTAAATAGAGTTGACTGAAACCTTCTAAGTAGAAATTTGGCAGAATTGTGGACAATTTGACCAGGTTTGACCTAGGTTTTGTTGCTAGTCAATTTGACTTTATTTTGATTGAAAACATCATATTTTATCTCATTGTTGAATTGAATAATCTCCCTAAGAAAAGTTTGTTGGGTTTTTCCCTAGAAGAGGGTTTTCCCAAGGTAAAACTTCTTGTCTCTTTGTGCATCATTGTTCTATTGTGATCTCTACTATCCTACTACATTTTTGGTTGAATTTCTGAAGTGTAATTGTATAATGATAAGTTGGAAATGCTAAAGATAATATCAATATCATTAGAAGTAATTATCAGTTTCAAGAATTTGTGCTTGTATCTATTACACTTGAAAAATCAATAGATATAACCTGGGAGACCCTTTCAGGAGAAAACCCGGCTAGAAGTTGAGGTCACTCTGCTTCTTTTCTTTGAATAGAAAATAGATGTGAGTATAAAGAAGTAATCCTGGTGACCCGTGGGCTACTACAATGCACAAATCCTCTATGTGTGCTATCTCCCTATCTCTCTTGGTTTCTCTACTCATCTATGGAACAAAATGTTCAAAAAATTATTGGAACCCCTTTTTATTTTAGTGGTCGAATTATAACATAACCCGATAACCTATTAATGGTTAAGTTTGACTCCTTCAACTCTTAACTAGAGTTATAATATGGAATCTTCTAGACTATCTATCATCATGATCACATGGACAAACCCTTTTCCATCAATAATAGGGGCTGACATAGCATCCTATCAAATTATGGTGGCCAAACAGAAAGGTCAAAGTTTGAGTGGCATAACATTTGCATATAGACTCTGATTGAGGCGATTCTTGCACCGTTAGAAAGGTCTTTGTGTGTAGAATAGGGAAAAAAAGTGTTGCTTTAAAGAGATAGTTTTACCTCCAAAAATGTTGTTTAGCGCCTCAAAATTCTCTTGAAAGGTTTCAAACCTCAATTTTCCAAACTAGATTTTGCTAGTAAAAATGGTCTTATGAGGTGATTCCTCCACTTTTTCCACTCTGAAATCATTGAGATGGATGAAAAACAATGTAATGATCCAATCTAGATCAATGGTAAGATGATTTCTGAGCCAATTGAGTACGCAAACAAGAAAATAATTTATTCCAAAAATTTCTAGTGAAAATTAGATCTTTGTCACTTACAATAATATTTGGTATTCCATGTAGCTTTTGCACTATTTCCATGGATGCTTCTACTACTATTTGATATACTACTGCAATAATGAAATTATTTTCTTCATATTTGGTTAAACCTGTAATAAAATCCATATAAACATCTTCCCAATGTTGGCTCGGTATGGCTAATGGTTGTAGAAGCACTCGGGTCTAGATTGTATTTCCCTTGTTTTGTTGGCATACCACACATTCAACCAAAATCTTTGTACACCTACTTTAATACATTCTCAAATAAAAATATCTTTCTTGATCCTATGGTATGTTTTCAACAACCATGGTTGTCCTACTATATGAGAAGTGTGTAATTCCAAAAAGACCTTCTATTTGAGTTCATAATTCTTACATAATTATAATTGATCTTGATTACCACAACAAATAATTCTTCCCCAAATTTTTATGCTACATCAAGTTCTTCCTGTATTTGTTGAATGATCTTGCATACTTCTCATCTTGCTTCCATTTTATCCTTGCTTCTTCCACCCAGTGAGATTGTGGAATGGAAATAGCACATAGTAAACCCTTTGTGTCTTCCTCTTTCCTTGAGAGTGCATGTACCACAATATTTTGTTTTCCCTTTTGTAGACAATTTCAAAGTCATAAACCAACATCTTTATGACTGAATTTGCAAAGAATACTTGACTTTTTGTTTGGTGGATCAATAGTTGTGCATTTTGTTGCTAGTTAGCACTAGTCTATTAGATTTTATATGTGTATCCACTAATTCGAAGGAATGATAATAAAAACAAAACTTTTATGTGTGTGTGTGTGTGTGAGAAATGGATAATCAATGCATTGTTATAAAAATTTCATTTATATGCACTTTAGAAGAAATTAAATCATTAAAATTACTTTTATGTTCACAATAGTTAAGTTGAGACCCTTGGTTGGCCTAAGACCTTTGTTCCCTTTAGTGTATATGACCTTCAAAATTTTTGGTCTTGTAAATTTGAAATTAAAAGATCCATAATTATTTTCTAGAGTAAATTCAAGAGGCAATAGTGATATATCTATAGTTTTAACCCACCTATTGTAAAAGAAAGGAAGGGTGCCTAGCAAAGCAAGGAGAAAACAAAGAGAATGTATAACTTTGCTTATCTACATTATTATCCCTAAGTTCATTCATGCAATGCTTCAATAACCTAATAGTGAATTAGAAACGGTAGGAAAGTTACAATATAATGTTCTAGACTGGATTGTTATATTATTTTTCATCTATCTTGATGCATTTAGAGTGTAAAAATTGGAGGAATCATCTTGCAGGGCCATTTTTTACTAATAGATCCCGCTTTAGAGAATTGGTATCATAAACCTTCTAGATCCATTGCAAGGCATTAAACGACATTTTTTAGGGACAAAATTTCCGCACAATTACACTTGACTTTATGAAGTGTAATTTCTTAATGATAAGTTGGAAGTTATAAAGATAATATCAATATCATTAGAAGTAATTGTCAGTTTCAAGAATTTGTTCTTGTATCTATTGCACTTGAAAAATCAACAGATATAACCTAGGAAACCCTTTCGGGAGAAAACCCAACTAGAAGGTGAGGTCGCTCTGCTTTTTCTCTTTGAATAGAAAATGGTTGTGATTACAAATAAGTAAGGTCTGTGGCTTGTGGGCTACTACAGTGCACAAATCCTCTGTGTTCTCTCTCCCTATCTGTCTCGGCTAATCTGCTCATCAATGGAACAAAATGGCCACAAAATGATTGGAAACCTTTTTTCTTTTAGTGGCCCAATTATAACACAACTCGATAGCCTACTAATGGTTAATTTTGGCTCCTTAAACTCTTAACTAGAGTTACAACATGGAATCTTCTAGAGTCTTCTTCATCATGATCACATGGACAACCTATTTTCCATGAATAATAGGGGTTGACATAGCATCATCATGAATTATGGTGGCCAAACAAAAAGGTCAACTTCCAAGTGGCATAACATTTGCGTACATACTCTAATTGAGGCGATTCTTGCACTGTTAAAAAGGTCTTTGTGTGTAGAATAGGAAAAATTTGTGCTGCTTTAAAGAGACAAATTTTTACCCCCAAAAAATGTTGTTTGGTGCTTCAAAATGCTCTTGGAAGGTTTCAAACCTCGATTTTCCAAATTGGGTTATCCCAATAAAAATGATTCTATACGGTGATTCCTCCACTTTTCCCAATCTGAAAGCATCGAGATGGATGACAAACAATATAGTGATCCAATTCGGATAAATAGTAAGATGAGTTGTGAGCCAATTGAGTACCCAAACAAGAAAATAATATATTCTAAAAATATCCAGTTAAAATTATCTCTGTCACTTGCACTAATATTTGGTATTCCATGTAGCTTTTGCACTATTTCCATGGATGCTTCTCCACTACAATAATGAAATTATTTTCTTTATATTTGGGTAAACCTATAATAAAATCCATTGAAACTTCTTCCCAACATTGGCTTGGTATGGCTAATGGTTGTAGAAGCACTCAGGTCTAGATTGTATTTCCCTTATTATGTTGGCATACCACACATTCAACAAAAAAAATTTGCACATCTACTTTAATACCTTCTCAAATAAAAAGTCTCTTTCTTGATCCTATGGTATGTTTTCAAGAACCATGAATGCCCTACTATATGAGAAGTGTGTAATTCCAAAAGGACATTCGATTTGAGTTGATAATTCTCACATAAGTATAATTGATCTTGATTACCACAACAAATACTTCTTCTACATAATTTTTTATGCTACATCAAGTTCCTCTTGTATTTGTTGAATGAGCTTGCGTATCTTTTCATCTTGCTTCCATTTTATCCTTACTTCTTCCACCCAATATAATTGTGGAATGGAAATAGCACTAGTAAAACCTTTGTGTCTTCCTCTTTTCTTGAGAGTGCATATACCACAATATTTTGTTTTCCCTTTTGTAGATAATTTCAAAGTCATAACCCAACATCTTTGTGACCCAATTTGCAAAGAATACTTGACTTTTTGTATGGTGGATCAATAGTTGTGCATTTTTGGCTAGTTAGCACTAGTTTAATAGACTTTATATGTGTATCCATGAAACTAATTTTGAAGGAATGATAATAAAAACAAAACTTTTATGTGTGTGTGTGAAATGGATAATCAATGCATTGTTTTAAAAATTGTGTTTATATGCACTTTAGAATAAATTACATCATTAAAATTAATTTTATGTGCACAATAGTTAAGTTGAGACCCTTGGTTGGCCGAAGGCCTTTGTTCCCCTTAGTCTATATGACCTTCAAATTTCCTAGTCTTGTAAATTTGAAATTAAAATATCCATAACTATTTTCTAGAGAAAATTCAAGAGGAAATAGTGATAAACCCACCTATTGTAAAAGAAAGGAAGGGTACCTAGCAAAGCAAGGAGAAAACAAAGAGCATGTATAACTTTTTTTTCTACAATATTATCCCTAAGTTCATTCATGCAATGCTTCAATAACCTAATAGTGAATTAGCAAAGTTACAATATAATGTTATAGATTGGATCATTATATTATTTTTCATCTATCTTGATGCATTTAGAGTGTAAAAATTGGAGGAATCATCTTGCAGGGCCATTTTTTACCAATAGGTCCCACTTTGGAGAGTTGTTAGAAACCATCTAGATCCATTGTGAGGCATTAAATGACATTTTTGGGGGACAAAATTTCCGCACTTTAGTGTGGGGCATGGGATGTTTTTCTACTGTCAGAGACTTTTCCAATGGTGCAAGAATCACATCAATCAAATTTTGTATGCAAAAGTTGTTCCTCCAATAAATTGACCTAAAATGTTAACCATCATGGTATGAGTGGATTTCATGTGAACCCCTGTTACTCGTGCATAAGGGGCTAGCCACATGTGGAATTTGAAGAAGACCCTAGAAGCTTTAAACCTATAACTCTATTTGAGGGTTGAGGGAGTCAAACCTTATCCCTAGTTAGCTATTGATTTATGTCAAATATCGGGCCACTGGGAGTACAGGTTCCATTCAATGCTATTGTATTTTGTTCCATGGTTGAGCATAACAACTAGGAGTTGGAAGTTAGAGAGAAAAATAGAGGGAGTTAAGATTCTACAGCATCACCCATATAGGTGCAAGTCTCGGGTAACTGCAAAGAGAAGACATCTTTCTTTGTACTTGCACATTTTCCATACTAGAGAAAAAGGAGCAGAGTAGTCACACCTTCTAGTTAGGTTTTCTCTAGTAAGAGATTCCTAAGGAAAGTCTTTGCATCTATTGTGGTTTGTATGTGTGCATTTCTTTCTGTTTTCTATTTCTGACATTTTAGCTAACTCAATTAATTAAGTAGAAAAAATAGTTAACTCAATAATCCGGAATGCAAGGAAAAAATAGCAATAAACATTAAGTAATATTTTCATGATTTGTTGTGACAAATTGTTCTAATGGAATATTCATGACAATTTATAGATCATCTAAAATCTAGCACTAGGTTGAAAGAAAAGGTGCTTCCCTCTATAGGTAAATTTTGTTTATTTGCTTCTTGTATGTATTTCTCTATAATGTCTTTCTAACTAACACTCCCATGATTACATATATGCTTTAGGTAATCTAAGTGTGGATTTAGTAAAGTTTTCATGTTATTTGAGACTTCATTCAACAACTTAAAATTGTAGTGAGCAACATATGGTATCACAAGCACCATGTTTACAGAAAACTAGGTCAATAATTAGAACCATTTGGATTACTCTTCATCATACACAAATCTTTATTAATGGATACACTTTTCTTTAAACAAATATGCAATTGTATTTCTTTGTGTATATTATTTGATTTTCACAAGTTTTTTTGTTTAATTTATTAGCACTTTTTAATTTCATTTTACATGTTTAGTTATTATTTATTTAACTCATTTACTAATTTCTGTGTATATTATTTTTTTTCTTAATTTTCTTGCTTGAATTATTGGCGCTTTTTGGTCTCGTTTTCATTTTACATTCAATTACCAATTCATTTATGTGTTTTAGTTCACTAAAAAGTTTAGGATTTATTTTAATTGATTGAACACCATATTGGATGTAAAACGCAGCTCATGAAAAGGATATTAAGGCAAAAAAAAGTAAAAAAAAAAAGACGAAGAGACAAAATCCAAAACGTAGTCTTTTTTAAAGTAAAAATATTTTTATAGAGGTATGTATTATATTTTTGTTGACTAGCAGAATCGGCGACGACAGTGGTATCGTACTTGCGTTACACGGGGTTGAATCCTACCGGCTATCACTATAACCTCTAGGAGGAACCACCCAGCGCACAATAATGGCCCTCGGTTAAGACGAGATTCGAACTCGTAAACTGCACAGTGGCACAAACGACTTAGCAAATCGTCCACTGGCCACGAGACCAAACCTCTGCGGGCATAGAGGTGTGTAGTATAACTCAAAAAAGGTTTTATTTAAATATATTAACTGATGAAGGTATTTAGGGATCAATGTCTTTTGATAAGCTAGAGAGACAGTTTTTTATTGAGCAACATGTTAGGAATAATATGGATGAGCCAAAAAAATAATGAATGTAGAAATAAAACACATCAATATATGTGGTTCATTTGATTTTGTTACATTCATGTAAAAATAACCAGTCTTTCTTTTATTACATCCAACAAAATGAAGAGATAAAGCCTACAATACATTTGGTGCAACCTCCTGTTCAATATCTCAATGCCTCCTCTCTAAGTCACTATACTCTGTCAACATATATAGTGATAATACGAAGCCCTCACAAAAATGTGTTTCCTTCTAGGGTAAAAAAGCACCAACATAACCTCTACCATCAATATGTGACCTAAGGAAATGGTCTAGATTGATTATGATATATATATATATATATATATATATATATATATATATAGCAATAATGACCCAATGGCTAAGCAAGCGCTGAGATGCCCCATATTGACCACAAAAGTGAAAACTCCTAGGGCTGCCTACTCCTTGAACCTAATCAATACAGACCAAGCATGCAATTTCGGGGAATCGAACATGGATGGTGAGGGAGTTAACAAGCCACCTGAACCACTCAGTCTACCCTTACGATGAAATTACAATATGTTACAAGGCATTTTTCTGAGAAAAACAAAAAACTCTCGAAGGACTCCAAAAATTGGCACTTGCAACTGCCTCCTTGGTGGCACAAGTTGGGGCAAGTCCCCCACCTTGTGTCAAGAATTTGGATCCAAAAGTGATTAAAACAATAACCTTCAAATCAATAAGATAATCAAACTCCACAACTAACACATCACATTCTTTGTGATAATCATCTTTAAAATAAATTAAATTCTCCGTATTTAATTTCAAAAGTTTCCCACTTCTTTAAAAATAAAAGAACTTGAAAAGTAAAACTAAAAACTCATTTAACTCATTTTTTTTAAATAAAAAGAAAAATGTCCTTGCTGCCCAACCAATGATGTCTCTTTAGCGAATGATAGCAAGAAATCTGGATTAATCCTCGGTAGGATGAGTGGGTTGATTTTCTTCCTAAGTGAGGGAGGTTCATAGATTTTGAAATAACTCATATTGATCGCATTATGAATATCAAGCTGCAAAGAAAATTCTACTAGATAACAGTATGACCCGTATAAGAGAGGCTTCAAGGGATGATAGCTTGACCTTTCCCATTCTATATTGGAAAAAATCCTGTCACAAAAGTTTTCAATAACAAAGTCAAAAAATCACTTTCACACTACTCAAAGCATAGTTTCACATGCTTTATTTAAATATATTTTCGAAGGTAACTAGGGAACGATACCCTTTAAGACATTGGAGAGGCATCGAGCAGTGCACTCTTTGGGATGGTTGTAGTACATCTATAACATTTTTCGCATTTTCTAGTTCCTCGAGCATGCTTTTAGGTGGCTTAATATATTAGCTAATTAAAGTACTTAGGGATCAGTGCCTTTCGATAAGCTAGAGAGGCACGTTCACTTCTTTGAATGGCCACCTTCACGGTATATTAAATTTCCTTGTTTAGTTTCAAAAATGTCCCCACTTTCTCAATTAGAGGAGGGAAATATACCTAAGTGTCTTGGTGCTCAATAATAAAAAAAAAGATGTGGAAGGTGTCGAATTAAACCAGTGTGAATATCCAACTAGGAATCTGGAATAATCACAATAACATGAGTTGATTTTTTTCTACAAGTAAATGGAGGTTCATAGAGTTTCAAGTAAACTAATTTACTTTTAACACATCATGAATATAGAGTTGAGAATGCAAATCTAGCTAATTATCATTAGCATTAAGTTTCCAAATTTAGTTAGTTATTATTAACATTAACTTTATGAATAATAATATATGAAACCTAAGAAATCGGTTTCAAATTATGATGGTTATCATTAACATTAATAGTAACTTGTTCATAATTATATATGAACCATAAGAAAGAGGCTTCGATTTATGATGATGGTTTCGCTGGACCATTTTCATTCTATAAAAATCATATTATAAATGTTTCCAATGACACTCAAAAATCAAATCATATTATAAATGTTTCCAATGACAGTCAAAAATAAATGTTTCCAATGACACTCAAAAATCAAATCATATTATAAATGTTTCCAATGACACTCAAAAATCACTATCACATTAGTCAAAGCATAGCTTTACATTATTTATTTAGATATACATTAGCTAAGAAAGATACCTGGGGATGCCTTTAAACATTGGAAGACATATTATCATGGAGTAATCCTGTCTTTGAGATGTCCATCTTCGGAATACATTAATAACATTCCACCAATCTACTAGTTTATTTTTATAACAAAATTTCATAACAAAATTTCATCCCATTTACTGATTATTATTACACTAAAATTTAATATATTTACTTTAACATTATAACCAAATAATTACAAACTTAATGTACATATTAAAATTTGCATGCACATATAATTGGAAAAGTAGTACGCCAAGGCAAAAAGCTCCACTAACTTGCTCATACTGAGCAAGTCCGCTTAGGACTGTAAACATAACCCGGGGTTTCATCTCCACTATTTCACATTTTTATGTAATCTTCTTGAAATAAAAGCGGTCTCGACTTCTACATTGGAAGTCTCGCCAATTTCACATTTTTCATGTCATATATTCTTCTGGCAGGGTGCAGCTGTAAAGAGATAAGCACAGCCTCCCGTTCTACATTACATCCTGTAGTGGATTTACAGAAGATTGAATCAATCCATCTAGTTGCAGAAACTGACAGAAAAAAGGATAGTGCAATATGATGGGGCTGTCACATCAGTGGAATACGACAACTTAATCGTATAGTATTCTGGTGATATGTTACAGCCATGATGCCATCTGCCAGTGTTTATATACTGGATCTACCTATTCACTACACAACTCTCAACTTTCAACCATAAAAAAGTGGCCTTCACCTGACTAAATGGGCCACATGCATGTACAGACGCTGACTAACTAGAGGACGTTACTTTCATCCTTTGACATTACATGCAGGAATAAAACAAAGGGTTTTGTCTGGTAATGGTCAGGGCTCAAGGGTTCCTGGTTGTAAGAGAAGGCTTCATCTCAACAATGGTGGACTCTGATGCTCCTAACTTGATGGCCTCCATACTTGCTTCCACAAACCGTTCCATGGCGTCTTCAACATAATCATTTGCTTTTTTCACATTCATACGATTCCCAATTTCGTCTGGAAAACTTTTGAGAATGTGATCGCCCTTAATGACTGCAGCGAGCTGTACCAGTTCTTTCTGAAACTCGCTCAGCTTTCCATCTTCCTTTGCAGGGGTCGACCTCATGGCGCTAGGTTTGGGCAGAACAACTGTGACATTGGACAATCTAACAGAATCAGTAAGTGACTGCATTTAATGCTCAAATCCAAATATTCAATTCAATTATTTGGTCATAAAATTCTTAATGACCAGTTATTTAATGGAGAAAAAGTATGGCGTACCAGGGCAATCAGTACGAGGGCCTCCTTTGAGATCCAGGACACTTTCGAAAGTTCCAGCCCAAGCATCTCTGTATGTGAGAAAATTGGTGGAGAGATTAAACATCTTCTTGACAGTAGCGGGGATGGATGAATGCTCAAACTCGGAAGTAGGGGTTGGCCCACTGGGACGGTGCATCACTGCAATAATCAAACATAATAATATGAATATAAATGAATAAATGATAACAGACCCTGTAAATTTTTCAAAAAAACTTGAAGGCTGTGTGCCATGATCATACCTGTGCCTTTCTTGATCCATGGAGAAACCATGATAGTGGGTACCCTCACACCCAATCTATCAAACTTGAAAAAAGAAGGATTTGGACCAATAATCCCATCTGGGTTTGGGACATTTCTCACAGGTGTAGGCACATGATCATAAAACCCACCATGTTCATCATAAGTAACTATCAGAAGCGTCTCGTTCCACTGAGGACTCGCTCTCAGAGTCTCATAGACCTCCTTAACAAGCCTCTGGCCATTGGATAAATCATGAGCAGGGTGGTCATCATTGGCAGGAAAGAGCTTGAGATCAAAGTAGCGAGGCTCTATAACCGCTAGATTGGGCAGCTTCCCCTTTCTGGCATGGCGCTTAAACTTGAGACCATAGTGATGAAACCGGGGAATGTACCTGAGCTTTCTCAAATTTCTGTAAAACAGAGTGGCAGGGATGTTCTGGTAATAAATCCCAAATGACAACCCTGACTCATGGAGTGATTCAAAGAGAGTTTTCTGAGGATACCCAACTGCTAACTGCTTCGCAATATGGCTCGTGGCGCCATGAGAAGTTGCAGAGTACACAAAGAGCCTGTTGGGATGAGTAGGGCCAGGCAACGAAGAGAACCACCGATCAAATACCCCAAATTCCTTCACAAGCTCGCTGTAGACAGGAAGAGCTTCAGGCCTTAATCCTTTCATGACAATCTGTGACAGATTCTTCGATATAGTTAGAGCCTGCTGGACGAATCCATTCATGGGCGGGGGATCAGCAGAAGTATGATTCGATCCAAAGACCTGCTCTATTACTGCCTCGAAGGTGTGGCCTGGATCTGGATCTACGTATTCTGCATCATCCCTGAAATAAACTTTACCAGAGTTTGGCTCTTTAGTACTTTCTGGGTTCCATTCCTGGCCTGTAACTCCATCGATTTCTGAGTTCAGTCTCTTCATCCAGCCCAGCACATGATCGAATGAACGATTCTCCAAGACCAGAACGACTATGGTCTTAATGGGCCCATCAATAGCGATGGCTGGAGATGAAAACAGTATGAGAGCTGCAGTTAGAGTGAAGAATATCGACCTGAAATTTGTACTCTTCCCTGTTAATATCCTGTTGTTTTCTTCCATAGCAGAAATCCCCTACTTCCCACTTACTGAAATGAAATATGAATTTCAAAATCCTTTTTATCTCCCCACATGAAAACTTGAAGGAAGGCTCCACTTCCCACTTACTGAAATGAAATATGAATTTCAAAATACTTTTTCTCTCCCCACATGAAAACTTGAAGGAATGCCTGTAACTTCAAGGCTTGTGATTACAGAGATATAAACTCTCAGGGGATTCCAGAAAGGGAAGAAAAACGTCTCAGGGAATGTAGTTCCAGCATAACACGTGCATAGTCACTGTGCTCTTGACCGACACTGGGAACAATATGGAACAGGTGGACGTGGTGTTAAGTTGCTCCGATAAGGTTACATGATGCAAATCACCATTAAGCTGCTAGAATAAGATTCAAAGAAATGATGCAAATCACCGTTGAGCTGCTAGAATAAGACAAGCTGTTTCAATTATGGTAAAAAATAACTTCAGACTTCCTAATGCACAGGGAACTCTAAATCCAATGAGAGCTGTGGCTGATTTCTTATTTCCCGGGTTTTCCTTTTAGCCATTGATTTCTTGCCGGGAATCTAAAATCTCTGAAGATAAAGCAACTTTGCCACTGTACCATCCATGTGCGTATTGTGATCATGGTCTAAAGTGTGCAGAATAATGTGAGTCAAAAGGTGAAAGTCGGAATGTGTTCTCTTTGAGTTTTGTATCTGTCACGTCAATCGCATTCATGGTCGATATAGGTTGTTTGATAAGTAAATATATTATTGACAGGAGGCACATTTTGTGCCATAATTGGCGCACAAGACATTAGAGTGTTAATCCCGTGGATATTGAATAAAAAATTATAATTTATATAATACATAAACCATATTTCAAGAAAAGTATCTTTATATTCTTTCATATTGATAAGCAAATGACTCATTTTCTTGCACTCACAAAATGAAATAGTAAGTATGTTTATATTCTTTCATATTGATAAGCAAATGGCTCATTTTCTTGCACTCACAAAATGAAATAGATAGTTTTCTTCGGACACAATGAAATAGTTAGTTTTCTTCAGACACAATGAAATAGTTAAAAATCGTGAAACATGTGGCAAGAATGAAAATCTACCTCTTATAAATCACTAAAAAATAAATCCAAATAAAATCTACCTCTTATAAATCACTAAAAAATAAATCCAAATAATACGATTTTCCTTAAATAATAATAATAAATAAAATTACATTTACAAATAATAATTATTAAATTATAATAAATTTTATATTTGAATTGTAAATTTATCTTGTGAGTACGTGCTAAACCTTCCCCACTTAAAAGCAGAAAATGAAAAAAATGATGTTAGAGAAGTATTTCGTCGAATTTTGACCCTCATTCATTGTCATGAGAAATGGGAAGCAGAATGTGATACTACTACAATATGAGAAATGGGCAAAGCTGAGGTTTCACATAAATAATGTTTCTTTTCTGACTTAATATCATATTGTTAAACAAAATTATAACGAAATATGAAAGACAAAAGTTTTAGTATAGTATCACAAAAAGTCAAAAAATTTATTACGTTGTTACCGCTATGAAAGAAATTTCTAATGATAATAAAGTTTTAAATGTATTTTGTAAGAATCATTTAATAATAAATGGCAGTAGTCCAAGAGTAATAACATCAAAAAATTCAAATAACAAAGTTTAACTACTGTATTTTAAATAATGTTGTTGTCCAGTTTAAATTCTATAATTAAATAAAGAAAAGGGATTTAATATATAATTTAATTTATTAGAGGAAAAGAGATGGATTATAAGTATATATAAAAATTGTGTTTATTACTAAGTTTGGGCTTTGGTTTTATATATCTATATATATATATTATTTATATAGGAATTTTATAAGAGAAAATGTGTGAGCTTGTCTCAATTATGGATTTTTAAATGAAATTTTTATAACTAGGGCATTTTCTTTATAATGGTTCTTACTAATCATGTTACTAGCCTTTAAGTTTTATGTCATAATAAACATTTATAGTTGTTAGTAAACCACAACTAAATAGACATATGTATGTATGTATGTATGTATCACATAATTATAATTATATTCAATAAAATAGAGGTTACAACATTTTTAAGGGCATACACCACATATAAGGATCTAGATTGATAATTCATACAAAATAAATAGTTTCCTTATGAGAGGAATATGGACTTGCTTTCAAGGATTTGGTGCAACAAGTATCTCAAACAATGGTTCGAGTTTAAACATCAAGTATTTACTTGTTAAATAATTTCATTCATGATTATAGGTTTGGAAAGAGAACCTAGACCATTATACAATCCTTAAAAAAACATTTTTTTTCCCTACAAGAGGAATAAAGGTCCAAGGATTAAGCATAACAAGGATGGGTATGATATCCCAACCCATGGATTGAGTGCAAAACCCATTAAGTTATCTCCTAAACTGTGATTTTTGGGTTTACAATACATGCACAAGACCCTAGACCAAGATATGAGCCCTACAAAAGGAATGTTTTTCCCTACAAGTGGAATATGGACTTAATTTCAAGGAATAGGAATAGGGTGATAGCATGGAGCTAGGTTACATTTTTTTGGCGAAATGAAGGCGCGTTTTGGTGAAAAAATGATGTTTGATCAAGCAAAATTAAGCGCTCGATCGAGCAATTTTTAAGCACTCGATTGAGTTGTTGAGGTGCTTAAAAATAGTTTGGTCGAGCATTTAAACAAGCCCTCGATCAAGCCATTTCTACCCGAGTTAAAGGCTTGATCAAGAGTTAGGACTCGATCTAGCTATATTTTTCGATTGATCCTATGGCTCGATTAACCATTATTTCTTATTAAAAAACCCCAGTCGCGACCTGCACAAGTCATTTTGCTTAGACTGCGAGAGGAAAAGGAGTTTGACTAAAGATTTATAAGCTCGACCAAGATGGAGGAAATCAATCGAACTACCCATCAACCTCACCAATGACCCAGAGGGGCTCAAGCCGAGGTAGGTTTCTTGACATTTTTGTCTTATTTATTTATTTATTTTTCTTTTTTCTTCTGCAAATTCAAATAAATTAATTTGGGAAAAAAAAGCATATAAAACTACAAAAAACAATCACGAAAACCATGATGAAAACTACAAAAAACGACCTAGAAATGCACCAAGAAAACCCTAGAAGACCAAAAACAACTTAGAAAACCACCAAGAAAACCCTTGAAAAACAGGCAAAAAAAAACTATAATTTAGGTTTTAATTATTATTTTTTTATTTCATTGTATACTTTATCTGCAATGATAGCATATTTATTATAAATATTTTCTATGATAAAAACTTTATTTTTTTATTATTTTATGTTTTAAAAATTTATTAGGAATTTAGTGAAATAAATTTAAAATATATATATAATTTATGTTATTAAAAATGCATTTTAAATTTCGAACAAATTTGACCTATGCCCAAAAAAATTCAAAACAAAAAAACAACTAAACTATAGCTAATAAATAAATAAATAAGGAGCTTTAAATTGACATAACAAATATTGTTGCCCATAATAAAAATGCATTTTAAATTTCGAACAAATTTGACTAAAAAAAAAGAAGCAATTAAACTATAGGCAATAAATAAATAGATTAGGAGCTTTAAATTGACCTAACAAATATTGTTGCCCATAATGAACCTCTATTAAATCAAATAAGAAATTTTATTTCATTTTTTATTTTAAATTTAAATAAGATTTAATTAAATATTTTTTAAAATAAATATATAATTTTGTATGTAAATTAATTGTACTTAAATAAATATTAACTAATTTAAGTTCAAAATAAAATTTATTTAGTTAATTAATTTTACTAACCCCATATATAAAATAAAAAAAATATAAAGCTTTATAATATAATATACATACATAGCATGTAACTAACTATATAACTATTATAACATAGTTATAGCTATAATACCTTTTTCTTTCTCTCTTTCTCACATACACACACAAATATAACATTTAACATAGTTCTATAACTATTTAACATAATGTGTTCTTCATAATAACATAGCATCAGTGACGATAAATATCTTTTTAAGACTTTAGTTGATCTATAAACCGTAATTTTACTTAAAATTTCCATTACTCATATTTGTAAAATTATTTAATATAATGTTGTGACAACTATATATCTCTTAGTTCCCACCCTTATTAAATTTATTAGTTGAGTAATGATTTTATAACTTACACAAGTCCTATATTTTTATTTAACTAACATATAAGTTGAAGTTTAAACAATGCAGAATTGATACATACATTAAATCCATGATGAAGTGTATTGAAAGTGAATATATAAACATTTTGACTATTTTCTAATTTGTCCCATATTGTTTCATTATGTAGTGCATCGTACGAGAAACATGGTTTTCATGTGCCTTCACATAGTACATGTGATGTATCAAAAGTAAACAGTATAAGAACTTGCCTTATGGAGTATTTGGTTGGCATGAAGTTTAATTAGTTTTGCAAATAGGTTTATTTCAATATTATTATTATTTTTTAACATATTCATGCTCTCTGAATAAAATGCATTATTTATAAATGGGGGAAAATGTATGTTAGATTTGATCACATTTTTCGATTGTGTTTATATGGAACTCAATACTTTATTTGATAATTTATCAAAAAAGACACTCTATTTAGTTTAGAACTTTAGCTTAGATTATTCTACTTGAGTTTATAAATGGTTTTCTTGTCAACATTCTTTCTATGTCAACATTTTTTTCTTGGATCAGTTTATATGTATTATATGTAATTTGCAGAGCCATCTCCCATACACCTCCCAACTACAGCCCATCAGAGTGTTGGGGAATCTGTTATACATGGTTAAGCTAGATCACGTAGCCATACTAGAATGTTTGTTCCACTCATAGATCCTCACGCTGACACTAGTCAAAGTGTTAGGGAAAGTGTTTATGTTTTTGTTGATGATCTTGTTAAGGATAGTGGACCTTCTTCCCCTGTTACAGGTATACATCTTGCATTTTAAATCCTCTTTAAACTTTATGTGTTTAACATAGTTCTATAACTATTTAACATAATGTGTTTTTCATAATAACATAACATCGGTGATGATAAACAACTTTTTAAGACTTGAGTTGATATATAAACTGTAATTTTACTTAAAAATTATATTACTCATATTTGTAGAATTATTTAATATAATGATATGACAACTATATATCTCTTAATTCCCACCCTTATTAAATTTATTAGTTGAGTAATGATTTTATAACTTACACAAGTCCTATACTTTTATTTAACTATATAACACAAGATATATATATAAGTTCAAGTTTAAACAATGCATCATTGATACATACATTAAATCCATGATGAAAAGTGCATTTAAGGTGAATATATAAATATTTTGACTATTTTCTAATTTGTACCATATTGTTTCATTGTGTAGTGTGTTGTACCAGAAACATGGTTTTCATGTGCTTTCACATAGTACATGTCATGTGTCAAAAGTAAACATTATAAGAAGTAGTCTTATGGAGTATTTGGTTGGCATGAAGTTTAATTAGTTTTACAAATAGGTTGATTTCAATTTTTTATATATATTTACATATTCATGATCTCTGAATAAAATGCATTATTTATAAATGGGAAAAAATGTATGTTAGATTTGATCACATTTTTCGATTGTGTTTATATGGAACTCAATACTTTAGTTGATAATTTATCAAAAGAGATACCCTATTTAGTTTAGGACTTTAGCTTAGATTATTCTACTTGAGTTTATAAATAGTTTTCTTGTCAACATTCTTTCTATGTCATCATTTTTTTCTTGGATCAGTTTATATGTATTATATGTAATTTGCAAAGCCATCTCCCATACACCCCCCAACCGCAACCCATCAGAGTGTTGGGGGCTCTATCATACATGGTCAGGCTAGATCACGTAGCCATACTAGAATGTTTGTTCCACTCAGAGATCCTCACTCTGACACCAGTCAGAGTGTTAGGGGAAGTGTTTCTATTTCTGTTGATGATCTTGCTATGGATAGTGGACCTTCTTCCCCTGTTACAGGTATAACTTGCTTTAAATCCTCTTTAAACTTTATATATATATATATATATATATATATAAGTTCAAGTTTAAACAATGCAACATTTATACATGCATTAAATCCATGATGAAAAGTGCATTTAAGGTGAATATATAAATATTTTGACTCTTTTCTAATTTGTACCATATTGTTTCATTATGTAGTGTGTCGTACCAGAAACATGGTTTTCATGTGCTTTCACATAGTACATGTCATGTGTCAAAAGTAAACACTATAAGAACTTGTCTTATGGAGTATTTGGTTGGCATGAAGTTTAATAGTTTTGCAAATAGGTTTATTTCAATTTTTTTATATATATATTTACATATTCATGCTCTCTGAATTAAATGCATTATTTATAAATGGGCAAAAAATGTATGTTAGATTTGATCACATTTTTCAATTGTGTTTATATGGAACTCAATACTTTAGTTGATAATTTATCAAAAAAGACACTCTATTTAGTTTAGAACTTTAGCTTAGATTATTCTACTTGAGTTTATAAATGGTTTTCTTGTCAACATTCTTTCTATGTCAATGTTTCTTTCTTGGATTAGTTTATATGTATTATATGTAATTTGCAAAGCCATCTCCCATACATCCCCAGCGACAGCCCATTAGAGTGTTGGGGGGTCTGTTATACATGGTCAGGCTAGATCACATAGCCATACTAGAATGTTTGTTCCACTCATAAATCCTCACTCTAACACCAGTCAGAGTGCTAGGGGAAGTGTTTTTGTTTTTTTTGATGATCTTGCTATGGATAGTGGACCTTGTTCCACAGTTACAGGTATACATCTTGCATTTTAAATCCTTTTTAAACTTTATGTGTTTATGTCTTGAAATTTTCTTCAACTTTTAAATCGTCTTCAATAATTGATGTGTTTGAATTTAATCTATGTGTTATTGTGTTTCTAGTTTGTTTTATATATTAAATTATGTTTATGATTTGCAGACCTTCAGCAGGGTGAAGACAAGGATCAAAGTACAATGTTGATCCCTCCGTGGAACGACGCTATAGTATCACAGTTGAGGATGTTAGGTCCAACATATATGGATCACACGAGAGTTGGATAAAATATCTGTTAGTTCACCTACTAGGCATAGTTTGTCTCTAATGTTGGATAACCTTAACAGGTTGATTGAGACATACTAGATGGCGGGCCCACAAAACCACCTCCTATGTTTCATACATAGGATTAAGAGTCTAGAGGTTAGAGGTCCACATACTTGGAAAGCGGTCAAAGACGCCACCAAGAATATTGATATTCGTGCGGATTTTTTTAACATCCCTTCGGACTATCGTGTAAGACATGTTGGTTTGATTCTCCTAAAGTATTTTAAGAATGTTGATGCATCCACTTTTATTTATGATCGATCCATTGGAGCTTGGGGCTAATGCCCCCACCATGACCAGGTCCCCATTTACTTTGCAAAGCATATATATGCGGCCTTTGTATTACATATAAGGCTGAATTACACCAGCACTAGATATAATTTTTATGGACCCAGCTTGGGATGTAGTAATGAACGTGTCGGGTCTTGAAGGGAGCTTGCGCGTGTAGCACTACCTCTGATATTGTTGCCATGACCATCTCAGAGTGTGGTATTGTCAACGAAGCTAGAGCAGTTGTCACAACTTGGTGTTGAGACTAGGCATACCATTGCAAATAACATTCAAAGGGCATTGGTCATTGCACATGTCGCCTTGCATGGAGGGATGAGTAGACCACCTTCGTTACCTTGTGGTCCACTACATGTCATGATACCATTTGTGACACATGGAGGGTGCACTTCCTACGTGACACAAACTAGGTACATATATACAAAACTTTTCTCTTATCGTCAAATTATACATTATTTATATTAATAAGTTCGTATTATATTGCATTTATATTAATAATTTCATGATAACATGCATGCATATCCCAGCTACACAGATGAGCTTCTGAGATGATCTAAGGCGGCAGTTGACCAGCCCAAGTGACCTCCTCTAATGCATGTTTCCTGTTGAAATTTCTAAGTCTAACCCGTTAGAAATTTTCCTGCACTATCTGGTTTATTTTACGTACTTATTTTAATTACTGAACAAGTTATTTAACCATATAAACACTGAAATAAACACAAATGCAGTCTCAAACATCTACAGATCATCAACTGAAAGAAATAGACAAACACACAAGGGACGCCGTTATTTTTGGACAATTGTCCCCAGAAAAAACCCAACTTGGGAAAATCGTGCAACAGTTCTAAGGGTTTTATTATTAAGCAACTTTTCTTGAGTACAAATGGGTGCCAAACTGGCTCACCTGACAGAAATTAATCTGGCAGTAATACCTCTTTTCGGAAGCAGATATTCGGCAAGTCTAGTCCATGAAAGTCTCTCCAACGCCTCTCTGAGGCTCTGAATCAGCCCTCCTGGCCTCTGTGTTAGCCTAAAACCTCATGTGTCAATCTACAGATGCTCTACATTGGCTCCCTGGCCCTTTACGTCACCCACGTATCTGGCCCTCTGTGTGACTCCTGCATGCTCTCTGTCTACCTCACTGCCTTTACGCTGGTCT
Source organism: Pinus taeda (assembly GCA_000404065.3). Lineage (NCBI taxonomy): Eukaryota > Viridiplantae > Streptophyta > Pinopsida > Pinales > Pinaceae > Pinus > Pinus taeda. Next base: position 20,660 of record APFE030936245.1, read on the forward strand.
TTCGACACTATTTCTGCCTCTTTGTTATGCACTCATTGTCCCTCGCTACAACTCTGATCACTGGTTCGATTTCTCTCAGCAAACCCTGCTCCAAAAAATCGAATTGACTCAACTTAGTGTATCTCCAACTAACTCTCAAGCCTCTTCTTATAATTTTTGTCTTGAGTTTTCAACGGGTGAGATTACATCTCTAATCAATGGCTAAGATTAGATTTGGTTTGATCTATGTCATTTAGAACCTTCTCACCCAGTTTTATATTAATACCCATTAATATTTTTATTTTCCTAAGTTTAGACTTAGGAACCCATTAAAATTATTAATTATTTTAATATCTCCCTAACCGAGTGGAATTTCCCCAAACCATTTCTGGGTCTTGGAGATCCCATGTGCTTTAGCCTCTCCACCAATTTTCACGGCTATAGCACATCTGATGCTACCCCAAATCAACACTCCCTCTTAGCGAGGAATGTGTTGTAGTAATGTTCCTCCACTAAACATCACCCTGGTCATTCGGCATCGGTACTTGTGCTAATGTTTGGCCTTGTTGCCCAACATACTTTACACTACTGCATCCTGTACTGTTTCCCATGGCTCTGCCACTGCCACTGCTACATATGTACGACAACTCCCTCTGCATTTGTGCTACTACTGGTCCTTTCTCCCAACACTGCATCTGCACTACAACCCTCTCTCATCATGCTACATTGTGTTGCCCATAACACTACCACTACTACTACTACACTGTAACTCAGTTACTGAGACGATGATAACTGATCTACCCAACCACTGACATCCTTGTCAGTCTAGAAGCCCTCTTGATGCTGAAGCTCTTTTTGTTGCTATTTAGTGCTCCCTCTGCACTGCTGCTGCAACAACTATGTGCCTCTCACACTGTTTCAAACACCTTTGTGCCTTCCTGCATTATTGCAACCTCCTTTGTGCCTCTGTTACAACTCTCTCTACGCTGCCAGGGACTATTACACTCTAGCACTGTTTTTCTACTCCATCCGCATCTTACTTCTACCGATGTCAGTCATCCTACTACTGTCTCTCGAGGTTCCCATAGCTGGATATGATCCAATAGTTTGGGTACCTCGAGGATCCTACTCCACATCTCCTGTAGTCCTCATGACTACAGCTCGATGTCACCCCCCCTCTTCTCTAAAGGCACATGAGCACTCATGGCACAATCGTCATCATCCTCTACTTCCTTCTCCACCTTAGTCAGCGCTGCCTTGGAGTTAGAAGCCTCTCCCTTATTCTTCTTCCTGGGACACTGGGTTGCATAATGACCTAGATCCCCACAATGGAAGCACTTTATTTTGGAGATGTATTTCTTCTTCCTTTTCCCTTGTTGTCCTGTAGATGGTAGAGCTGCATCCTCTTCCTCCTCTTTCTTGACCTCCTTTGTTGCTACTTCCCAACTTGGTCAGCGGTCTAATATCTTCTTAGCGATGAGTTGCCCACAACTCTTTCCAACCCGGAAGATTCGTTGTGCCCAAAATGTTTTGAACAAATTCCTCCCACTCCTCAGAGACTATGTTCAAGGCGGTCCTCACCATCAACTCCTGATCCAGCGTGGCCCCTATGGAAGTAAGTTGGTCCCGAATCTCTTGCAACCTGTTGAGGAAGTGATCTATCTGCTCACCCTTCTGCATCTGATAAGACCGTAGCTGGTTCTCTAGTAGCATCTTCCTCTTCACAAAAGTGCCCTGATACAATGTCGTCAAGGTATCTCACATCTCCTTTGCCATATTTTATTTGGAAATATGTTGAACTACATGATCCTTAACCCCATCAAGGATTATGCACTTTCCCTTGGCCATTGCATCCTCATACTTTTCTTTATCAGCTCGGTCTACTAGGATTGTCAGGATTCTCAAGGCGAAGGCCTTGATGCAATGTCTATCCAGAACAAACAGGATCTTAGCCTTCCAGATGACAAAGTTGGATGCCCCGTCCAATCTATCCTAATCCCTCAGTCCGTTCATGGCCATCTTTGTTCTTCTTTTTTATTCCCTCTGAGTTTCTACATCTCTCCTGGAAGTTCTCCTTTAGACTCCCTCTGAGTTTCGATTTCCCTCCTAGAAATCCTCTCCTAGACTCCCTCTGAATCTCAATTTCCCTCCTAGAAATCTTTCTGCCAATAGTTGAATCACACCTCTCTGATCCCCTTTTCTCCTGCAACATTGATTTTGATTTCTTGGCTAGAAATCTGCCTAGGTAGCGACTCCCTTTTACCTTGGTTCTATCCCGTTAGGTACTGTTCTACTTCGACAGCAAAAATACCCCACCAACTTCACAATCCACAATCTGCCCACAGCTCCGTAGGCTCCAACAGCTGAAGAAACTGAGCCTCTTAGCTCTGTGCAATCATGACAAGGATGAATCGCTCCTCTAGCCAACTGCGTCACTCCTACCTGGCTGCGCAGGATGACACAGCTCCTCGTGAGCCTCTTCTGCCTCTGCACCGACCCTCTTTCTGGATCGAAATGATGACGCAAGCCCTCTGCGTCACTCCTTCTCTGCTGCCTTTTGCTTAGGAACAACTATGTCTCTCGAGACCGTTGTTTCTGCTACAAATTTTCTGATTAGTTGGTGCCTTCAGTTCTCCTGTGATCTACAATGCTATGAGACCATATTGAAATTTCTAAGTCTAACCCGTTTGAAATTTTCTTGCACTATTTGGTTTATTTCACCTACTTGTTTTAATTACTGAACAAGTATTTTAACCATCTAAATATTGAAATAAACACAAATGTAGTCTCAACCATCTACAAATCATCAACTGAAAGAAATAGACAAACACACAAGGGACATCATTATTTTTGGACAATTGTCCTTGGGAAAACCCAACTTGGGAAAACCGGTGCAGCGGGTTTTATTATTAAGTAGCTTCTCTTGAGTACAAATAGGTGCCAAACTGGCTCACTCGATAGAGAAATCAATCTAGCAGTAATACCTCTCTTCGAAAGCAAATATTCGGCAAGTCTGCTCCACGAAAGTCTCTCCAACGCCTCTCTAAGGCTCTATGTTAGCCCTCCTAGCCTCTTCGTTAGCCTAGAACCCCTTGCGTCAACCTACAGATGATCTGTGTTGGCTCCCTGGCCCTCTGCATCACCCACAATAGGCCCTCTAGCCCTCTGCGTGACTCCTACAGGCGTTTGCCTCTTTGCCTCTGCGCTAGTCTTTTGGCACTATCTATGACTCTCTGTTATGCACTCATTGCCCCTCGTTGCAACTTTGATCATTGGTTCGATTTCTCTCAGCAAACCTCGCTCTAGAAAATCGAATTGATTTATCAACTAGGTGTATCTCCAACTGACCCTCAAGCCTCCTCTTATACTTTTTTCTATTGATTCTTTAATGGCCAAGATTACATCTCTAATCAATGGATAAGGTTAGATTTGGCTTGATCCATGTCATTTAGAACCTTCTCACCGAGTTTTATATTAATACCCATTAATATTTTTATTTTCCTAAGTTTAGATTTAGGAACACATTAAAAATAATAATTATTTTAATATCTCCATAATCGGGTGGAATTTCCCCAAACAATTTCTTGGTCTTGGAGATTTCATGTGCTTTAGCCTCTCCACCAATTTTCATGGCTAGAGCACATCAGATGCTACTTCAAATCCACATTTCCATGGCTCAGTCTCCTCCACCTCATAACGCTCATTGACTAATAGTTGAGATTAATTTTTTTATTCCTAAGATTTCAACATTTTCTTCTTTTAAGTTACATGTATGCATGCTAATTAATTTGTAGACTAATTATAATTTTTCATTTCCATTGTGTACACATGCCCAAATGCAAAGCGGTGTCAATGTTGCAGTTATGTGGACACATGAATGGGATGTTGGGTATGGAGACATTGAGCCCCAGGCAGGGGAGCACCAAACCCAGATTGATCAGACCCCCATCCCACCTGATTTCCATTTGCATTCGACTGAGTCACATGTAGGGGACTATTTAAATGCACAATTCAAAATCATGTATTTCCAAATTGTTTATTTTATATAAATAATATTCTAATTAATTTGAATTTGAATGTGTTATGTTGCAGTACCAAATAATGGACGCTCACTCACATGTGATGTACAAACTTTACATATTTTCATACATAAACAGTTTATGGATGCATGAACATTATTTTAGTTTATGGATGCTTATTATTTCAATTTTTTGGATGTTCATGTGTATAATATAATTTGTATATATTTTCATATGGATAGTTTATTATCATACACAACTACCAAGATAACAATTTTGGCTTCTCAGGTAATAAACTAAGAAAATAAGTACAATCTTAGACTATGTTGCAAGTCACTTTGATATTTAAAATGAACTAAAATATATGTTCATGGTTCAATTAAAAAACACAAATAGGATTGAAATTCATTTTAAATTCAATCTTAAAATATGCCTTCAACTAGTAATGTTCCACTAATAAGTTTTATTAAATTTTGTTTTTTTTAGGTCATCTACAAGAACTTAGTCATAACACATGAAATAAGTCATATGTTGATTTGGGTGGATATTGGTGCCCACCCACCTATTCAACTTGGACCCCCACAATTGTTTCTTTCAATTTCCTTAATTGTAGCACAATTTACTATTTTTGGCAGTTTCTAGGTCCCGAATTTCCGGAGTTGTTTCGAGGCCCTAAATGAAGTTTTTTGGAAAACGAAAAAACCAAGAAAATATGGTGTGGATTTGTAGTTGAAAGTTGCATTCCTCGAATATATATTTCTAATGAGGCATTGTACGCGTCAAACAGAGATTGCATGCCAGAGTTACGACCCTGAGAAGTTGACATACAATTTACTCCAATGGGGCCCACAAACTTTTGGCACTTCATTTTCTAGGGTTAGGTTTTTTCATGTTTAGGGTTTTACATGATTTCTCAATAATAAATAGGTCTTCAAACCTCATTGTAATACAATTCAAAAGACATGTCACCACCACCTCTTCTTAGAGATAAGATACCATCTCCTAAACTAGTTTATTTCCATTCTGCATGTAAACAATACCATGTTGCAAGTCACTTTGATATTTAAAATGAACTAAAATACAGGTTCATGGTTCAATTAAAAAACACAAATAGGATTGAAATTCATTTTAAATTCAATTTTAAAATGTTTTCAACTAGTAATATTCCACTAATAAGTTTTATTAAATTTTTGTTTTAGGTCATCTACAAGAACTTAGTCATAACACATGAAATAAGTCATATGTTGATTTGGTTGGATATTGGTGCCCACCCACCTATTCAACTTGGACCTCCACAATTGTTTCTTTCAATTTCTTTAATTGTAGCACAATTTACTATTTTTGACAGTTTTCAGGTCCTGAATTTTTGGAGTCGTTTCGAGGCCCTAAATGACGTTTTTTGGAAAACGAGAAAACCAAGAAAATATGGTATAGATTTGTAATTCAAAGTTGCATTCCTCGAAAATATCTTTCTAACGAGGTATTGTACGAGTCAAACAGAGATTGCATGCCAAAGTTACGACCTTAAGAAGTTGATGTACAATTTACTCCAATGGGGCCCACAAACTTTTGGCACTTCATCTCCTAGGGATAGGTTTTTTTATGTTTAGGGTTTTACATTATTTCTCAATAATAAATAGGTCTTCAAACCTCATTGTAACTCAATTCAAAAGACATGTAGCCACCACACCTCTTCTTAGAGATAAGTTACCTTCCCCTGAGCTAGTTTATTTCCATTCTGCATGTAAACAATTTTAAGTACTTTGTTATTAATGAATTGAAGTTATGCGTTATGCTTTTGTTGTATCTCTGTATTTCTATTCATATATGTATTTCATTTCGTTCATTCATAAATTTGGATCATATGTATTAGAATTTAATATACCAAAATATAATTAATGATATGTTTTTAAATACTTTTATATAATTCTATGAACTTTCCTAATTTTAGTTGGTTATCAAATATTTCAATCAATTCCTTAAACATTCAATTAAGAACATTCAAAAAGTAAATTTTTACAAAATAACAATTTTAAATTCTAATTTCATAGACTAAGGAAATAAGTACAATCTTACTATGATGCAAGTCCTTTGATACTTAAAATGAACTAAAATATATCATGTACATCAATTTAATATTGAATTTGTAGAAAGTGTCTTTTAGTGCACAATCAACATATGTTAAATTACAACAATTTTAATTTAGATGTCAAGATGTAAACTACAAATAAGTTTTATTCAATTTTTTTGTTTGTGGTTATATAAAAAATCTTAATATTCATAACATGATATACATATATAAAATTTATGGCATTTTTTACATTCCAATATGAAGCATTTGTGTAACTCTTCCCATGTTTTATTACAAACAAACACAACATATTTATTAATAACATAAAAATATTTCAATTTTGTTCATAATTTAGATTGTTAAATTTCCATTTTAAGTAAAAAAATATATCAACTTGGTTGTTACATAATGAAATGGATTGTCTAGAAACCAAATATGTATGACATGTATATAAATCTATAAAATTTCTTGCATGCTCAACATGAATACTATACACATGACATTTAAAAAATTTAAGATCAAAATTTTTAATTAAATCTAAATCTAAATCCCTACCGTATTGATTCTAAATTATAATTAAATTTTAGATAAATGGGATTCACATAGGGATCTTATCCTTAAAAATAAAGCCTCCTTGAAATTTGGTGTACTTTAGAAATTTAAGCACCTTTAAGGAAACTAAAGCTTATATAACATATATGTACACCATTATGAATCCATCTTAGATAAGAGGGAAACATTTCTCTAGTCAAAATTACAAGAGTATTCAACTGTCACATTTATAGATTACAAAAATCACACATTTGAGATCTCTTATACTAGATCAGTTTACACTTGATTGTTATAGACTCCACTTCAAGGCTTTCCATTTACATCATCTATTCATCTGACCATTGGTTCATAGGAATGCCAGTCTCCATGATATGTTCATGGTTTGAATCTGTCATCTTCCATCTCCTTGGTTCACCTTTCTTTGTTTTTATTTCTATGAGATTGATTCGAGATGCTATGACTAGATGATTATATTGACAAGATATATATTCATACATAAAATTTCTATAAATGATGTGATCAATTTATTTTTTAACGTTTTCAAAAAATTGGCCCATCACAACCATGTCATCAATGGTATGTGAATTTTCCATATTCATATGTTCTCACCAACCTACTTTTCACCTATTGGCATTGCACCAAATAGTAAACCACATTATCTTTGTTCCCAGTGGGGGAAATGACAAAAAAAAAATCGCCTACAACTAAAATACAAAATATGTATTAGTTAAATATGTTCAAGATTTCAATTTATAGATGAAATTGTTAATGATAGATGGGCCACATACCTTCCCTTACAAGATCAGAGACTCAATCATGGTTAAGTGAAACGATGGCCTCTTCATCGTGCATCTCTTACCATGTCAGAATTGAATGAGGTCCCTTTGGATTAAGAGAGACACATTTCCAGCCTTTCACGTACCCGTGTTTTTCATAGTGATCAAGTCTACATCCATCAACACTAGTGCAAAAATCACAAAAACATGCAAGTTTTCTTGTTTCGATTACAAATATTTCCCCCATGTTTTTGCTCCACACTGAGTGTAATTCCCTTGTTCCTTCTACAATATTACAATACCAAGGAATGGATCTATTTACATCGCCAAGTTCAACATTCCAGAAGAATCTATGTACAAGCCTTATAGTTCCGTGACCGCCATGTCTTAAATGGAATTTGCACTTGTTGACCACCTCTAGTGATGATTTGAGTCGATATGCATCATGACTCATTTGTTACCTCCTAAGTGCTCACTTCACACAAGCACTTGCACCATCATGCTCACCCTTTCCATGTCCTGTTTCAAAGTAGCTCCAAGTACACTGATATTTTGTCTTCTTGTGTAGTCGGCTCAACCAATAAAAAGTGTGCGCTGACTTGAACTGCCTTGCACAACCATTTGACCGTATCCAATGCTTCTTGAATGATATGTCATTTTTTTGAATGATTCATAAATTAGGTCAAATCAGTGTTGCATGAATAATGTGACATGTTCATGATCATCACTAATGTAAAAGTGATACTCCTTAATCACGTCACGTGACTCGTCAATGATATCCCTACCATAGAGGCTCAATTTTGCATGGTTGTATAGACCATGTATGAAATTTATGGACACTTGGTTTGAGTGATAATATTCACTATGCATCTTTCTCTGAGGAGAAAATGTGTAATTCTCAACAAAGTCCATCATTGATAAGATTATGCATCGCTGAAATACTTCACAAGAATGCTTAATTTAGAAGCTTGTCACATGGACCTGTGCAAGTGTTTGATATATTTATAGATTTGGTTTTGAAACACTCCAATGAATTGTGAAATACGAATCTCATTCTCAACATAGTTTATTCTCTTAAGCGCCAAAGTTAAAGAAGATGGTTGATTTCCTACGTAATACTCAATGTTTCCATGTGACAATGACATTTAACATCCCACACTGGTTGGGATCAATAAGAAAGTTCCTATGGAACAATCCAAATCACCACATGTAGTGCATCTTCTCCCACTTATACATATATTCTTGCAATACACTCTTTTGGTTCACTTCTACACAATATTGATGAAACAAAATCACAGGAATAAAACAAAGGGATAGATGAATGCTTAAACTCTGAAGTAGGGGTTGGCCCACTGGGACGGTGCATCACTACAATAATCAAACATAATGATATGAATATGAATGAATAAATGATAATAAACCCCGTCAAATTTTCAAAGAATTTGAAGAGTGTGTGCCATGATCATACCTGTGCCTTTCTTGATCCATGGAGAAACCCTGATAATAGGCACCCTCACACCCAATCTATCAAACTTGAAAAAGGAAGGATCTGGACCAATAATCCCATAGGTTGGGGACATTTCTCATAGGTGTAGCCACATGATCATAAAACCCACCACGTTCATCATAAGTAACTACTAGAAGCGTCTCGTTTCACTGAGGACTCGCTCTGAGAACCTCATAGACCTCCTTAACAAGCCTTTGTTCGTTGGATAAACCATGAGTAGGGTGGTCATCATTGGCCGGAAAGAACTTGAGATCAAAGTAGCAAGGCTCTATAACCGCTAGATTTGGCAGCTGCCCCTTTTTGGCATGTCACTTGAACTTGAGACCATAGTGATGAAACCTGGGAATGTGGTTGAGCTTTCTCAAATTTTTGTAAACAAAGCGGCAGGGATGTTCTGGTAATAAATCCCAAATGACAACCCTGAATCATGGAATGATTCAAAGAGAGTTTTCTGAAGATACCCAACTGCTAACTGCTTTGCAATATGGCTTGTGGCACCATGAGAAGTTGCAGAGTAGATAAAGACCCTGTTGGGATGAGTTGGGCAAGGCAACGAAGAGAACCACCGACCAAATACCCCAAATTCCTTCACAAACTCACTGTAGCTAAGAAGAGATTCAAGCCTTATTCCATTCATGAAAATTTGTGACAAAATTTTCGATATGGTTAGAGCCTGCTGGACGAATCCATTCATGGGTAGGGGATCAATAGAAGTGTGATTCGATCCAAAGACCTACTCTGTAACTACCTCGAAGGTGTGGCTTGGATTTGGATCTACATATTTTGCATCGTCCCTGAAATAAACCTTAGCAGAGTTTGGATCTTTAGTACTTTCTGGGTTCCATTCTTGCCCTGTAACTCCGTCGATTTCTGAGTTCAGTCTCTTCATCCATCCCAACCCATGATCTAATGAGAAATTCTCCAAGACCATAATGACTATGGTCTTAATGGGCCCATCAATAGCGATGACCAGAGATGAAAACAGTATGAGAGCCATAGTTACAGTGAAGAATATTGACCTGAAAATCTTAATCCTCCATGTTAATACCCTGCCATTTTCTCCCATAGCAGAAATCCCTTGCTTCCCACTTACTGAAATGAAATATGAAAATGTTGGATTTAGAGACGTCTAATTACAATAATTAGGTTGGACATGCGTGCATTATGATTATGATATCAAATACTGTCAGCAAGATTACGTTTATGTAATGATTAAATATGCCAAATAATGTGATTAATTAAGTTATGGCATTAAACGTATTAAATAAGGATTTGGATACAAATACATATAGAATAATGTTAATCAATTATAATTGTTAATGGACCGATTATAATTGATTGAAATAATAGCAGTAATAAATTTCTTGACAGCCGAAATTGGCTGCCCTAGGATTGGGGCTGAAATTTAGCTGTCAATTGACAGCCAAATTTCGGCTGCCCTAGGATTGGAGCTGAAATTTAGCTGTCAATTGACAGCCAAATTTCGGCTGCCCTAGGATTGGGGCTGAAATTTAGCTGTCAATTGACAGCCAAATTTCGGCTGCCATAGGATTGGGACTGCTATAAAAGGGCTGAGTCTCCAAGGCTTGCAATCACTCAGAAAATAGTCTGCTCCATTGAAGACTTGATACTCTATCAAGGATAGCCAGAGAAAAGGATTGCAAGCTCTTGGAAGGATTCAAGAGCCAACAACTCAAGTCAAGACCAGGAGCTTTAGAAGATGGAAAGTAAGTTCCGCTGTGCATTATTTTCAATAAGTTCCGTTGTGCATTATTTTCAATTTCTTACAAAGGAGTAGATCTTGGTTAGGGTTTAAAGTAATTAGGAAAACCCACAAAGTAAATCTAACAATTGGTATCAAAGCACCCTTATGTAAGAATTTCTCGTTTTGTTAGAATTCATAATGTGTTTTTCTTTGCCATCTCTACAATGACAAACTGTTTTTGTCCTTTTTCTGGAAATTCTGGCATGCCCCATATGTTTTAAACATGTCCTAATCGCTAAGAATCGGCAACACATTTCTGTTTTTTATCTCCACATTTTGTTGGGAAAATTTTGAGTAGTGCACCGCGATAAAATTTCTCAGTAAATGTGTGGAGATATTTGTTTATTTGAATAGCCTTCAATATGTAGTTGGAAAAGAAACGATTAAATCAGAGAATGCATATGCTGGTCACCTGCATAGATCGAGGGTTGTTTCGACATTAAATTTCACTCGGGGCTGTTTAATTAAGATAAGATCTTAAGTGTCGCCTCTACCAGGTCTCATGCTAAGGTTTCTGTTAAGCCTTGGGACACTGTTGATTGAAATATGTCTTAAAATCTTTTAGTAACACATCTTATCAAAGACATAATATTTCAGTTACCCTCCAGAAAAATACTATGCTGTGTGAAGCAGAACTAAAGCTTCATTCCACTTGATGCCATGTTAAAAATAGTAAGTGCGTTGGACCACCTGCGTCACACATTTATAGTGCTGCTTTGCACGGCTCCAATATGAAGAGAAAAGGGACTGAAATGAAAGGTTGTAATGTAAAATA
>APFE030936245.1:56144-85899 GCA_000404065.3 Pinus taeda
AATTATAATATGTATTAGTATAAAACAGTTATCATATGTTTAATTTTTTTAAGAAGATTGAGAGTTGAGAATGGAAATAAGTTTTAAAAGTTTTAGAAGATTGAGAGTTGAGAATGAAAATAAGTTTAAAATTTTTTAGAAGATTGAGTGTTGAGAATGGAAGTCATTTGGGGATTAAACTATTTGTCCAAGCTCAATCAAGTCTTACTATGAATTGATCTATTAACTAGTTGGTTCTGATCTAGATTCAACTTAATACAAAAAAACAAAAGAAAAAGAAAGAAGACAAAATATATTAGTACAAAATAGTTGTCAAAAAAATATTTTCAAACTAAAAAAAAAAAAAATCAAAAATTTGATATTATATATAAATGTAAAATTGCTTTTGCTTGGTTAAGAGCTAGTCTTCTTCGGACATAAGGAAATAGTTTACCCACCGAAGACCTAGCATGGGTGAAATCCTACCCCCTTAATACTCCCTTTTCTTGATATGGTCAAAATTGATAGAATCTGCCCATGGTATTTGCCTTCATTTTTTGAGGGAAAACAATAAAATAAAGTTTCTAGAGATTCCATCAAGCCTATAAAAGGGAATAGGAGCTAGGTAATTGGTCATCGTGAGTTGTCTATCTATTTTTTCTTTGTTGAGAACTTGATGAGGCCAGTTCTAGTTTGATCCCAGGGATGAAAACCTAGTGGGTGCAATTTGTCTAGTGGATCCATCCAGAGTCCACAATTGTGCTTCAATATCTATGTCGAGGCAAGGGCTCCATTATTTTGCTTATATTTGGCATGTATCATTTTTCTAAGTATTAATTGAAATAATGGCTGCATTTTTTCAAATCCCTTATGTGTTCACTATCTTGTTGAATGTATTTCTATTAAAACACTTAAATGTACCAAATCTATTGATTATTCATTGTCTAGGATCTTACACCCCTTTATGCAATAAGATAATTCTAAGTGGCATGATTTTCTTTGAATAAGAATGATGAGTCACCTCACAGTAACAGTGAGTGGTAGTTATTAAATTATAATAAATTTTCCCATTATCTAAAAATTATTCCAAAACCTTAACATCGTCAAGATGAATCCACCATGTTGGAATTCGAAACATCCACAACAAAAAACACACAATATTGATTTGAATCAAAATTCTCTGAATAACAACCACAAAAACTAAAAATCTATCATCAAAATAATTTGAATTATAAATTTATCATATGAATACGTGCTAAACTTTCCCACACTTGAAAATAAAAAATGAAAAAAATGATATTAAACAAGCATTTCGTGATCTAATTTATTGCCATGAGAAATGGGAAACAAAATGTGATACAACTACAATATGAGAAATGGGCAACGCTGAGGCTTCACATCAATAATGTTTTTGTACAGGTTTCTTTTCTGACTCAATATCATATTGCTAAACAAAATTATAACGAAATATGAAAGACAAAAGTTCTAGTTCGACATAAAATAGTATGACAAAGGTCAAAAATTTTTATTAGGTTGTTACCATTATGATAATTCTAAAGGAATAAATTTCTAATATAATAAACCACGCAAATGTTTGAATTGTGTTATTTTTATTAATTTGATATGATTATGAATATAGTTTTAAATTATAAAAATATAAAATTGTTACGGAATGTTTTAAAGGTATTTTTGTAAGAATTATTTAATAATAAATGGTAGTAGTTGAAGAGTAATAATAATAAATTAAAAATTTTAAATAATAAAAAAAATTAACTATTATATTTTAAATAATGTTATTGTTAAGTTTTATTATTCAAATTCAAATTATATTAATTTAATTTATTAGAGGAAAAGAGAATGGATTATAAGTATATATAAAAATTTAGTCATTACCAAGTTTAGGGTTTTGGTCTTCATTTTATATATATGTTTAGGAATTTTGTCAATATATGATAAATTTAGAGAGCAATAAATCAAATTCTTTTCTTGAAAATGTACCAGTTTTATGGTAAAAAGGATACAATTCAAAAACTAGTTTTAGTTTTGTTGAAAACAGAGTCAGTTTCTTGAGAAAATGTGTGATCTTATCCCAACAATGGATTTTTAAATGAGTTTTTTATAACTAGGGAATTTTCCTTATAATGCCTCTTACAAGTCATGTTACTAGTAGCTAGGGTTCTAGGGTTCTTGTCACAATAAACACTCTAAGTTGTTAGTAAACCACAACCAAATGGACATATATGTGTGTATGTATGTACCATGTAATTATAATTCTGTCTAATAAAATAGAGGTAACAACATTTTTGAGGGCATACACCATCTATAAGGATCTAGATTGACAATTCATATAAAAATAAATAATTTCCTTATGAGGAATATGGAATTTCTTTGAAGGATTGGGTGCAACAAGTATCTCCAACAATGGTTCAAGTTTAAACATCAAGTATTTACCTATTCAATAATTTCATTCAAGATTATAGGTTTGGAAGGAAGCCCTGGACCATTATACAAGCCTTATAGAAGCGTTTTTTTGTCTACAAGAGGAATAAAGGTCTAAGGATTAAGCATAACAACGATGGGTATCATATCCCTACCCATGGAATGAATGCAAAACCCATTAAGTTATCTCCTAATCCATGACTTTTGGGTTTACAATACATGCACAACACTGTAGACCAAGAAATGAGCCCTACAAAAGGAATGTTTTCCCTACAAGAGGAATATGGACTCAATTTCAAGGACTAATATTATCAAGATGGAATTCCTAGCCAATCCATGGTTTGAGGCCAAAGTCCATGGATTTAGCCTAAAAGAAAAGTTTTAAAATTTCACATACCATGCAGAGGGTCTTGAACCACACCCTACAAGAGGATTTGATCTTGGTTTCAAGGATAGGTCATAATGAGGATAGATCACTTAGCTAAAGTCATAGCTTGGGGATGAAAATTAAGGATTTAAACTTACAAGCATTATATTTTAGGTTCATAGCCCCTAGTCAAGGTATTAGACCATGATATAAGCCTTAAAGAAGGAATATTTTTCTTAAGAAATGAAAATTGGCGAAATTTCAAGGCTTGTACGTGGCATGGATGGGGTCCTAAACCAAGCTATGGTTTAGTGAAAAACAGCAAGGATTTAACCCCTAAGTATTTTTTTTCAAGTTCATAAACCACGCATGATATTGGGGCCATATTGTAAGTCTACAAAAGGTGCACATTTGCAATGAAAGGTACATGGGGTTAATAGTAGCAAGGGTGATTTTTGTAGTACAGTCCATTATTTAAAGAGAAAAGCTATGGATTTTGACCTAATGGCATCACTTTTAGTTTAATAATGGCTACGAAAATTGACAAAGGCATTGACAAAGCCAAAGAGGAAACAATTGACATTTAATTATTAAAATAAAGGAAAATAGGAGAAAAGGAAAGTGAAGGGACACAAATGTGCATGCAAGGGAAATTAGAGAAAAATTAAGGAAAGGGAAGAATAAAGAGGATATCAATGATAAAAAGGCATCAAAGAAACAATTCACAACTTTTGTCAGTTCTAGCTTTTTTTAGTTTAGTTTTTACTCTCATTCACTCTTGCACACTTAAAGCATTCTTGGAAAACTTTAGCAATCACTTGGATTTGGAGAAAGGAAAGCATGAAAGTAAAGGAAGGAAAAAAACAAGCAAAGGAAAGCGAAGGGAAGCAAGGAGAAGTGTGGATCAACAGCTTTAGCAGGAAGATCTTGCAAGTAACAAGTTGTATGTGTGATTTCATTGTTGGAATATGAATGCATGGTACATGCATTTGTTATTTGGTTCATTTGCTATCATTAGCATGGGTTTTCCTTGGTTTGACAGTGGTTTCAGCTTTGCCTTTCCATTTCTTGGATAACCATGGTGTGAGGGGAACCATTCTTGGTTGAGCTTTGGATTGCTATAAGGTTTTGGAACCAGGTGAGGTGGTCTTAGGAAAATACCAAGGGTTGGTGGTGGAGATGGTTTTATCTGGGAAGCCCTCAACAGGTGGGTGAAGACAGGAAAATTCCTCAAGGTATGGTGAGGGAATTCTGAGGCATCCAAGCTTGGTTTAGTTTTGTGATCTCAAGATCAATTTAGGTGAGATCACGCTAGCTTGAGGGTGGAGGTGGTTTAACCTTTGGAATCCCTATTTTGATTATGTCTTGGTTTGTCCCATGAGATCCAACATTCATGCTGGGAATATGGCACGAGGGTGATTGACTAAAATAAATATTTGGTTTAGCCCAATCTATGGTCGGGTGGTACGTGGAAGTCCCTAACTTGGTTGGATTTTTCATAAGTTAATACCGGTTATTCTTCTAATGTAATTAATGAACACAAGTACTTGTTATTATGAGGATTTAATGATTGGTTTTTCATGGTTTCTATTTTGGTTATACACTAGTTATATGCCTGGTTATACGATGGTCTCTCATTATGGCTCTTGTTCATGATTTGATAGTTTATTGAATGGTTGATGAATGCATGGCCTAACAAGTGTTGTTGTAGCTACTTTGAGAGGGAACTGATCCTTCTTTTTTATTCTTAGATGAGGTTTGGAAGTTTATGATCATATATACATTCATGACCTGTAGCTTATATGTTTACCATGTGTTTGATGAAATGTCTACCATGTATTAGGCATGTTCTGGTTAAGATATTTTTCAAGTTTTGAATGGTTAGTCTTGTTATCTTGTTATTTATGATTCTGGAAAGTTACAGGTAGTTATGGGCAATGTTATGGAAGCTTGCTTCAAAAGTGGCATAGATCTTGCGACCTCATGCATTGAACTAAGGAATTTGGGTCATAACCACATGCAAGCAGGCCTATGGGTGTGGTTATAGTCATCCAATTGCATGCAAAAAGTGTCAAGGATGCATTTAAGTATTTTCACTTATGAAAAAAGAGTTCCAACTCAGGGATTGATCACCTAGGGTGGTTTGTAGGCTACTGGGTGGTTTATAGTTCCTGAGGGATGATTGTAAGTTGTTGGTTAGTCAGACCCAGTTCCATAACTAGAACTTGGAGGTTGGGTCATATCATAGTGAGACTCAACTCATGTTTACCCTTGAGAACTTGTCAAAGTGGGTAAATGTGGGAGACGACATTACACAAACTTCTTGTTGGGTGAAACAAGGATGGGTTTCTTATCTTAAGCCATAGTTTGATTCCATGAACCATGGACTTAACTCTTAGGAAATGTTTTTTTTTTTCTCATAATTCATACACAAATATCTTCATGCTACATTAAATGTAAATAATCCACAGCTAGGGATCATCTCTCTTTTTGTTATATTCTTTAGAAATGTTGTAAAAGAAATATCGATCTTTTCTATAACAGAAATTACACTATAATACAAGAAACAATTGGAATTATAAATATAATTATTTACAAAATAAATACAATCTTTCCATATTATATAACAATAATCAAGTATGTAATTTACATCTAACCATACTCGTATTGTTGTTGTTACCTTCAATGCTCATGATTTTTTTACCTTTTCTTCTATCATGCTACTCTCTTTCCCTACATATAGTGTCATTGTTTGAGGAATATTCACCAGAAACCATCTGACCTATAGATCTATTACAACAACACACTACTAAGTTAAGGACATAAAATCCATGGAATAAGATATATGCATAATTGGACATAAACATTAAAAATATACATGTGTAACATCAACATATGTAGATATAAAGAGATTAATCATCTAACTCAAAAACATATGCATAAACTAACCCACTAGTCGACAAAGAACATATTTCCCTTTTTGTTATCTTAGTTTATGTGAATTATATTTTGGTATGAGGAATTTGCACTATGGAGGGTTGACATTGAGTGAGGAGAGTTTACATTGGGATATTAATTATGAGTGATAATATTTGCGACGATTAAGAAAAAAGTGGAAATTTTGTACATATCAATATATTTCAAATTATGTCAGTGTGCCATATCAACTAGATCCAATGATTATAGTCTAAAATACATTGAAAATACTTATCACTTACTTGGTTGACCATTTGATGTAGACTATGCATCCATTGAAGGGAAGGGAGAGGACACATGAGGTTAATAATTGGAAGGTTGTGGTTTAATGTTAAATAAAGTGGCACAAATATTTTTTAGGGATGATACATCTCGATGAGTTTGTGGTTATAAAACATGTATGATTAGATGGTGATCATGGTGATACATAAAGATATGCTAACATGAGTGTAAGTCATGAGGGTGGTGCTACTAGGCATGTTAACGTGATTGCTAAGGTTCAATATTAAATTGATGACAATCATTATATTATTTTATGTTCACCAAGTTCCTTAATAGAAAACTAGGCAAGCTAGATAAGGACAAAAAATAATTCTCAAGATTTCACAACCAAATAAGACTAAGATGAAGGAAAAACTACCACAATCGAACAAAGAATTTTCATGTCTAGTGAAGACATCTTCATTTCAGGTGATTTTGTATCCTTGAATACATTAAAGTGTGCACAAAAGGAATGCTTGAAGTTGTAACCATTATAGAAGCTTGGGTTGACTCTCTCATGCATCCCTAAGGAATTGTGGTGTTTGGGTAGAAACATTGGTTTTGTGGTTTGAAGTATTAGTTGTGTGGAATTGCTAGTTAGCTAAGTTATTAGTAGATAATTTATTGAAAGTATTCTGAACATAAAGAACTTGTCAAGTGTTGATCACAACGCACCATATGATATTTGTATTTTTTTAACAAAGCTGAATCAATGTGTAGATCTATGCTTTATTAAATGACCTTGTTGAACCTCATTCTAAATGAACATCCCATAGTGGTAGTTTCAAATGTATATAAGGTAATGAAGGAAATCTCATTCAAAATTTCATATCTATGGCAAGGAGAGAGTTATAGAATAATCTTCAGTGAAAATTTAAATATGTGATTAAGGAAACCTCAAAGCTCATCTAATCATTCCTACTTGCAATAATACATTGGAGTTAATTAGCATAAAACTTGGAACAAAATTACTTAAGAGTGTTGGTACAAATAATTTTGAGTTGAATTTAGTGAAGATTTTTTTATCCTAGGGATTTATAGTTATGCATTCAATTCATGTAAAAATTAACGCATTTAATGCAATATATTGTACTATTGCCATATCTTGAGTAAATATGGATTTGGTAGTTTTGAAATTTAAGATATGTAAAGCATGGAAAATGTTACTTTCATTTATCTCCTTATAGTAAGGAGTACAAGCTCAAATATATTTAGTTATTTTAAAATTTAATTTACAAAACATTACAAATTAGCGCTTCCCTTCTCGTGTTTTATGGTCAATGCATTGAATTCAACATCTCTAGCTAGGAAGTAATCCCTATTGATATTTGCAGTTGCAAAGAAGACCATCTAAGATAGAAATGGTGGTTGACTTATGGTTGTGAGAAAATTTGATCCTATTAAGTGAAGTCAAGCTTGTGAGATATTTTTGGGAAAAGTATCTATCTGAAAGGTGTTATGATAGCAATGCCAAATAATTTTATGAGCACAAACTAGGGTAGCTAACAATTGCTGAATATACAACAAGATTCTTACAGATGTTGAGGTATGTGCCTTATCTCATGGATGAGAAGGAAAAGATTAAAAGGTATCTCAATGGGTTTCCATAGGTATTCACAGATAGAATAGAGTTTGATGAGACACAAACTATGGAGGAAATGATTTGAAAGATGAAGTATTTCTATGAATAGTCCAAGAATAGAATTGAGCCCTAAAATGATTGGAAGGAAAAAGGTAAGCCCAAATTTGAAGGAAAATGGAAAAAAATTGTAGGACGTTAGTAGTAGGGATGTAAGGTTCACCACTCCTACAAGGGGCGAGTCTCAACAAAAATCCGCTACTTCTAATGAAGACCGTCTCTCTAAAACTCCAAGAGAGGAAATGTAGGGGTCTAGGAGAAACCCATGGAGTGTTGGAAATGTGGGGAAGATCACTTATAGATGGATTTCTCTTAGCTACAAAGGAACTTTCCAAGACTGTACAATGTAGAAGAAGTGAAGACAATGAATGTCGTGGCTCGAAGTGTACCACACATCTATGTAGCATTGGACAACAAACATGCCAACCTTCAAGTATCAGTTATTAATATGGAAGGTATGGTCAATAATCAACCTATTTCAATTTTTATAGACCCAAGTTATAATTTTTGTTTTATTATTCGAAGGACTGTAGATAAATCTACATTGTAGAAGATAACCCATGAAAAATCATGGTTGGTGCAATTAGCAACAAGGACTAAGAGGCAAGTTGAAAATGTGGTGAGTTCATGCCCAATAGAAATAAAGGGCATGCCTACACAAGTAGAATTGAATTTATTACCGTTGGGTTGATAAGATGTGTTAGTCAACATGGAATAGCTAGTAAACCATAAGACAAAAATTGATTGTTTCAGTAATTCAATTGAATGTGTTAGTGACAAGGGGGAAAAGGTGACACTGCAAGGAAAACTAAGGCCTAGTGACATTTCGATAGATTTAAGCATTGAAAATGAAGTGATGTAGCTAGAAGGGGTGTAAACCATACCCTATCCAAGTGAACAATGAATTGGAAATCAACAGCAGCAGTTTAAAAGAGCACTCGATTCTAAGACAATTCAAGGATGTGTTTCCTAAAGAAGTCATAGGATTTACGCCAAGGAGTGGAATCAATTTATTAATAGAACTATTTCCAAAAACAACACCAGTATCAAGAGCCCCATATCGCATGAGCACACAGGAGTTGGTGGAATTAAAATTGTAGTTAAAAAGTTGTTGGACAAAGGATGCATCAAACCCTGTGTATCACCTATATTGTTTATAAAAACAAAGGGATGACACCTTGAGACTTTGTATTGACTACAAAAAATTAAATTAAGCCATCATAAAGAGAAAGTAACCTTTTCCAAGTATTGATGACCTATTTGATCAGTTGAGAGGAGCAGTGATATTTGCAAACATTGACTTGAGATCTAGGTACCATTAGGTATGAATCAAATATGAGGATATTCACAAGATGACATTTATAACTAGGTATGGGAAATATGAATGTGTATTTGTTCCATTTGGACTCACAAACACCGTAGCAACACTTATGTTTTTAATGAATAATGTTCTCAGTCCATATTTGGACAAAAGTTTGTGATTTTTTTATCAATGACATCTTGGTTTATTCAAAACTAAGGAGGAGCATGAAAACATTAAGAAACAATATTGCAATTGTTGAGAGAGCAAAATCTCTATGTCAAACTCAACAAGTGTGAATTATTTCAGTCTCATGTTCAGTGTTTGGGACACATTGTCTCCAAAGGAGTGGAAGTGGATCCAGAGAAGATCAAACCCATCATGGATTGGCCTACTCCTCAGAATGTGACAAAAGTTAGATCCTTCAGGATTGGTCGATTATTACTCGAGGTTCATTCATAATTTCTCCAATATTGGGCATCCAATCACAACATTATAGACAAAGGAGCTAAATTCCAATAGACAACAAAATGTGTAGTCAACTTTGGGAAATGAATATATCTTCTCACACATGCACCAATAATGATAATAATAGACCTAGAAAATTATTAAGTGGTGTGTACAAATGCCGGCAACAAAAGGCTCGATGCATTCCTAATGCAAGAAGGACAGGTGGTCTCTTATAAATCAAGAAAGTTGAATGAGCATGAGCGAAATTACGTCACTCATGACTTGGGGTTCGCAACGCCGATGCATGCATTGAAAATGAGGAAGCACTATTTACTAGGATTTTTTTTATCTTGATGTTAGATCATGGAGGGATAAGGTATCTATTTGATCATCCCAAGTTGAATGAAAGACATGCAAACTGGTTGGCCTTTATTAATGAATTTTATTTTGAAATAAAGTACATCAAAGGCAAAGAAAACAAAGTAGTTAATGCACTTAGGAGAAGTCTACAAGTGGCTCATGTGACAACCATCAATACTTGTGAAGTCGACATCCAAGAAAAGGTTAAATAGGTAATGCAACAAGATGAGCACTACCATCAAGTAAAGGAATGCTTGCAACAAGAGCCAAAATGAACATTGAGTAAGAACTACTCTCTCATGGAGGATGGCATGCAAAAATTTAAAGGAATATGGTATGTACCTTGCATGGATGACTTAAAGAAGCTCATCTTGGATGAATTTCATAAAAGACCATATTATTATAATCTTAGTTATCGAAAGATGTTAATGACCATGAAAAAGGTATATTATTGGTTAGGCATGAAAAAGGACATGGCATAATATATTGCCAGATGCTTGGAGTGCCAACAAGTAAAATTGCATTTCAATTGGGTACTTAGTACCATTTTAGCTGGAATGGGGGTTTCAGATCGAACACTTGTTTTGAGGGTCCTAGCCTTTTGGGGCATTTTATTTTGTGCTCTCCAACATGACATCAAGACGTTGGAGGTGTTTGGAGATTCTCAGATGGTGGTGGAGTGGGTGTCAAATATACATAACTCCACCACTTTTAATTAATTGGATGATGAGGATTAGGGTGATCATTGATCTTCTCCAGCATGTGTCTTTTTCACATGTTCACCGAGAATTGAATTGTCTAGGGAGGGACTCAAGCAATCATTTGGTGAGATTTATTTCTCATAATTTGAAAACAACATTTTACAACATATAGGTAAATTTTGCTTTACATGAAACTACATATTGATAGATGTGCTCGATGCATAATCTCTTTGAAGATTTTACTCAGATCTACAATTTTTGTCATTATTTCTTGCTATTAGATACTTATGGTAGGGCTGAAAAACAAAGGTAATTACTAAGAAGTAATTTTGGCATGGTTACAACATATCACAATTTTTGCCAGCCTCGTGACTATTTAAGATTTGATGGATTTGATAATATCATTTGTAAAAGGATATTATGTTATTTCTATGATGGAATCTAACACATGGAATATTTGTATTTAATATGGTGCCAGGTTTGGTTACTTAATTTGGTATAATTGTACACATAAGTAGGATGTGAGTATCTTTTTTCTTTGGCTATCAAGATGTAATCTCTCTTTTGGTTATATGTTGATATTTATTATGGAGACATATTGACATATGAATTATGTAAACAACTATATTAATATAATATTATTGTTTTTGTTTTTGAAAAAAAAAATGTAAAAGTGCAAAGTAGGTATCCAATGAGATTGCTACAACCAATCCTCATTCCAGAGTGGAAGTGGGAAAGAATTTCAATGGACTCCATCACCAAGCTACCAAGGACAAATAGGTAGCATGATGCCATAATGATGGTGATAGATAAGTTGAACAAGGTAGCTCATTTTGTAGCTATGAAATTCACCTACAAGACTGTAATTGGCATTGTTAATATTTTTATGAAATAAATATTTAGATGGCATGGTGTACCCAAACAGATTATTTTGGATTGGGATGCCAAGTTCACCTCAAAATTTTGAAAAGTGTTGATTTTTGTTTTTGGGACAAAATTTGGTTTTAGCATAGTGTACCATCCTCAAACATATCAATAGACTGAAAGAGTTAATAGGGTGTTGGTAGATATACTTAGAATGTATGTTATGCATCAACTTAAAAGGTAGGAAGAGTTTCTTCCTTTATTAGAGTTTTCCTACAACAATGGTTACCAAGAATCATTGAAAATGAGTCCTTTTAAGGCCCTGTATGGTAGGGAATGTAACACGCCATAATCTAGAATGATCTAATGAATAGGGTACTTCTTAGGCCTGGTATGCTGAAGGAAATTAAACAAGAAATAGTTTCTGTTAGGTAGAATTTAAAAACAACCCAAGATAGGAGAAAGTGTTATGCATAAAAAAAATTTGCACAAGGAGTTCCCAATGGGGGAACATGTTTACCTCCTCATTAGACCAAGGAAGATTTTACTGAAAATTGAGTCTTGTGCAAAGCTAACACCCAGATTTTGTGGATCTAATGTCCCCATTTCCAGATCCACTGTTGCAACAAATATATCCTGAGATCAAATTTAGTTTGGAGGATCCCATCTCAACTATCCTCTGGTTATTGGTAAAATTAGTTTTATATTAATATAAATAAAGTTGAGATTTCCCACCTACATTCTTTATTTGTTTATTCGAGGAGTTGCTCTTATATATTTTTGTCATTAATCCCCTAATGCAATTGTGTGCTTTAATAAAGAAATTTATGACTTAATTAATTTGTAAACGAAATCCTCAGAAATTTGTCAAAATTCATAATCGGGATACTAGAGTGGTGTCAGCATTAGAGCATATTATTTTAGAGGCCAGTTTATTTATCTTAGCTAATCATTTATTTCAGTTAATAAAATGAATCTAAGCTCGTTTCCATTTATCATGTTATTTTCTAAGCTCGTTTCCATTTATCATGTTATTTGAGTGTTGATGTATTTTACTGGTTACACATTACTAACAATTTTCTGTTAAATGGATGAAATTTTCATATGAAGAACTTTGGTTGAGTTAAATACCAAAAATTAGCCTATATTACAATGGTAGTTGGTTTTCCTGCTAACATGAGGTTTTCTATTGCAGACCGAAGTATAGGTTGAGTTGGTTTAGAATGTTTGAAGGCCCAAGTTTTTCGATTTAGCTGAAAGCCAAAATCTTGATGAACCAGGGCCAAGTTTTTGAAGCAATGTACTATCAAATTCTAACAGTGCTCTGGGTCGAGTTCTTCAGGCCACATTACCCTTCGGCAACTCAGGGTTGTATACCGCCATTTTTAGGGACACATGCCGATCACAATTAAAATCATTCTTTTACCAAGATTCTGCTTAATGGTCTAGGCAACATCTGATTGGTTATCACATTACAGAGAGGAAAGAATGAATGGAAAGAATGAATGTTTTGATAAGATGATGTGTGGGTCAATGATAATCTGGCTAGACTGTGTGCATCGACAAAGTATCAATGCAAATTGGAGGTTGTACTAGGACCATGTAGTGTGATCTTGAAGTTAAACCCATATTGTGATGTGTTTTTGGGTGTTGAGCATGATGCGATTTAGGTGAAATTGCATACCCCTGATGCGACCATTGTGCTTTGGTGCAAATAACCCATGCTAATTCATGTTGAAGTTGAGAACTGTCCTCATTTCTAATTAGGAATTGTTGACTTCATCTTACCATGTTGGACCAAGGTTATTTAGCTCAAGACATGGGGTAATTTGTTCGGAGTTTGATTTGGTTGTTACTAAGGAGTGTGATTTGCTTAGTGATTTGGTTGTTACTAAGCACTTGGGCATTTACTTCCGCGGTCGGGACGGAGGGGTTGCCGCCTCTTCACCTGGGTTCAAACTCCTCGTTGCATGTATCCGGCTGCTCCGACAGCTTATATGTTGATCAATGTTGCTCCGCTGCTCCTGCAACATATATATTGTGCAAATCATGCTTCTGTAAATATGTACTTTGCGAATTCAATCTCGCTTTTGTAAATATATGTAAATTGTGAATCTCGGGTTAATACAGGTTCTTCTAGAGAGACTCACCCACCCCTCATTTAAAAATTAGTCTGTCACCAATTTTGGACCAATTAATCAGGCTTGAACGCATTTTCATTAGGGGAGGACGTAACTAATACAAAGATGTTACATGTTGCATTTGAATTGAAGCCCAAAAAACATGAGATTGAGACTTAATTTATTTATTCAAGCCGAGATTATTGATGTTGGGCCAAATAGATTAATTATTGGGGACGCAACTGGGGGACAACCAATTACATGAGGTTTTGCTTAAGAGGCAGTTCCATCCATAGTTACCAAACTCGAATTCGAATTCGATTCCATATGGAAAAAATTTGACATTATACATTTTACAATTTTTTGTTTTTGTTTTTTAATGAACAATCATTATATGAAAATTCATTAAATGTTTCCCTAACAAGGATATTTTTTTTTACTTATTTCCAATGTTAATTTCTCCAGTCTCAAATGTTATAGACCCCCCTCTCTAAAATGGTTTAGAAATAATGAGGATCAAAATGCATCAAATTTATTATTATTGCAGATTCAAAAAACATGTAAAAGTAAAATCTAAAATATGAGTCACAAAACACAAAGCTAGAGTTTAATATAAAAATTGAGATATTGGATAGTAAAAATATGATTTAAGTGATCTCTAAATACCATGAAATTTGTGTCTAAATCACTAAATAGATCTATCTGAAAATGTACATGCCATCTACAAATCTTTGATACCACTCCTAAAGGGTCTTTTTGTAGATATCTACAAATTTCTAGAGAATCTTCTTGAAAGACAACAACAATGATAACTAATTTAAGATTGAGGTATGAATTTAGATCATTTACTTCAAGCTCATTTTGTATTATAATTAAAACAATGTTACGTATAAAATAGACACTTTAAACCTTATAAAACAATGCAATAAAAGTAACTAAAAATCATAATATGTCAAATTAGAACAATTCAATCATAAAATGTCAAAAAGTTAAAACATAGTTTAAGACTTATGTGCTTATACAAAATGCTAATAGAAATAACAATTTTATGATAATTACCATAAATGAAGGGCAAAAAGTATCTTAAGGTGTGTATGTCATCCCATCTCCATTGTCCTCATCAATGTGAGTGTATTCACTCATGAGAGAGGAATTATCACTACTAGCACAGTCATCTGGAATATCTATGAGCATGACATCATTCTCATTGATGTGATGTGTGGATGTAGAATATGATCCCACAATTGGTACTTGGGAGGTTACACTAGATGCATTAAAAATAGAGGGAACCTCTCGTACTATATTTGAAGTTGTTTTCTTCCCCTCCAAAGATTTCAGCCACGAGTGTAAATTGCAACGGATGCTAGCCAAATCTGCCAATTTGCTAGCTCCTAAATGAATTTTTTTCTTACTATGGATGAACTCATGAGTGCTCCAACTCCTTTCGCATGCTGACACACTAGTGACCTATTTTTTTACATGAAAATAATATTATATTAGTATAATAATTTACATGGAATTATTTGTAAATGTACATACAACGTATAAATAATTATGATGCTTACATACCTGACTCAACACCCTGATTGCAAATATTTGTAGTTTAGGTGTCTCGTATCCATGGAGAAACCACCATTGAGAAGGGGTGACCTCTGGATGCTGCATATCTCTTATTACCCTAATTGTAGTGAAAGCATGACCAGTCCCTTGCCTATATGATATTGATTGTATTCGTATTTGATATTATATCTCAGGACCAGGATACATCCTCTCCATGCAATTATAAAATCTGTCCATGACATCTCTATCCTTAGGAACATGAAAGTAATTAAGTGCTAGAAAAAATCCATGCAGCATGTAATGGCATATGCAACATACACCACCTTTTTTCCACAATTCTCCATATTGGTTTATATATTTAACTATCATTATTACATATCAATGATATGTGTTCTCTTACTCTATCTATGCTCTCATATACAAAACCCATACATGCAGCATTATAATCGACCATCCTCAAAATTTGTACAATAGGCTCACAAATAGAAATGATTTTTCTACACATGACTAAAATGTTTCATTGAAGATTGTTTCCTCTAATAGTTTATCACCTTCTAACCTTGACAAAGGAGATTTCACCCACTCTTCATTACATACAAATGATCTTAATGCAACTTTTTTCTCTACCACCCTTTGCAGTGCAATAAAATGGGTGGCAAACCTAGTGTCACCCGGTCTGAGTAGATTCCTAACTTTATATTTTCTAAATATAATCAAGCTCAATCGGTGGTTAAGAATGAATTTGACTAGTTGCCTTGCTTGAGATATATTTAACTGCACCCAACCTATTTTACCAATGCCATGAAGAGTTAGATCAATACAATGTGTTGCACAAGGTGTCCAGAACAACTTAGGGAAATGTTCCATCAATAGCTTACCAACACGAACACAGTTGGACGCTTTATCAGTGAAAAATTGGACTACATTATTCTCTCCTATAGATAATATGGTGTCCTTCAGTATTTGAAATAAATATTCAACAGTCTTTGTTTTGTCCATACAATCAATAGTAGACAAATGAATCACTCCATGAGGACAACAAGCAAGTGTATTCACAAGATGTCTATACTGACGATTATTCCAATCATCACTAACTAAAGTACATCCAGAAATAGCCCATGAATCCCTTACTGGTTTAACTCTTTCCTCTATTCTTTGTTTGCTCCTCTCAATTCCTTTGGTCCTAAGACTTTCATAGTTTGGAAGAATATATGAGGGAACAAAATGGCCTATCTTTTTTAACATATCATGAAGTAATGGGCTTTTGATAGTGTTGAAAGAGATATTACAACCAATGAAAAAATCATAAACTGCATCACCTACCTCATTTTGCTCCAATGGCTTCCAAGATTTCTTCAATGTTTGTTGTGTTGGATCAAAATCTGGTAAACTAGGTTCTCTTTCTGATCCATATGGCATAGAAGATGTTGTAGATGCCATGAATGATGGGAAGGATCTTGGTGTTGAATAAATAACATTTTCTCTTCCCATAAGTGTATCTTGTGTTCTTTTTTTTCTTGCTTCTTGGACTACCTTTCCTTCCTTACGAGCATTGACTTCTTCACTTAAATTTTTCTTCACATATTGTGCAATTTTAGTTCATGTTGCCACTCCTCCACCAGTTCCACCCACAATGCCAAGCAAATTATTTCTTGCTTGAGTCACTGATGTCCCACAAGTATCATTGCAAAACTTGCAATAAATTTTTCCATCAATTTTTCTTTCAAGATATTTCCATTCAAGAAGTTTTGATCTAGGTGCCATGAATGTTCTTTAGAGGGTCTCCAAGTATCTTCTTGGTAAGAAAAAAAAAATCATTCAAATTCAATGAACCAAATTTGTACATATTTTGAAAAACAAAATTTTTCAAACTATAGGGAATACAAAAGAGACAATGCATAGAAGCCTACTTATGATATTACCTATAATTGAATTAAAAACATGCCATTCTATGTGAAGCTAAACCACATTAGAAAAATGCAAATATGACCATGATATACAATTTCAAAACTATTACTAGAGCGAGAATTGGGTGGATACAAGGAAATTAGTATTTACAGGTCTATTAACAACTAAGACAAAATATTTGATCACAAATAACAAATAATAGTTTTCATTTAATTTTAATTTTCTATGTGTCCTATCTTATCCATATTTATTAGACAATGTGTCATTGCCTAACCTTTCTAGTTGACTAATGAACCCCTCTATTTGAATTCCACACAAGTGATCCTTGTTTTGCAATGGAATGCAATCTGGATAATCACTATACTCCAACCTTGTAATGGATGTCATAAAAAAGAATCATGAGAATAAAACAAAAATGTGTTTTAAAGATATTTACAATTTTTTTAATATGAAACTTACAATTCCCTATATTTTTTTTTAATTACAACACTACTTAGTTGATGCATGAATCCAAAATTCTTTGTTGACGAGAACAAATTCTTAATTCTAACTATGCTTTGCTAGTAAATTGACTAAGAATTTTTTATTGAACAGAATAAGTTTTTAATTCTAATTTCTAAGTATACTTTGCTACTACACTAAGAAATAATTCCATGTTAGTTCTCACTACTTGTGGAAGGTTTATTAGTTGGTAAACTAATTTTATTGCAATTAAAAATAAAAAAACTTACCATTCTTTGTCCTAATTTAATATGGAAAAAAAAAAAACACAAGTGCAAACTTATAATTCTCTACCATACTTTAATATAAAATTGAACATGTAAATTTAGTTTATTATTTTTTTATATAAAACATGTAGCATGCAAATTTAATACGTTTACCAATCTTACTATACTATTTGTAACTACATAATTTTTTACATGTAATTTATTATTTTATTATTTTATACATAAAAGTTAAAATGTAAATTTACTTTCTATTCTATTCACAAGAGCAAACTTACCTTTATTACTATTTTATAGTTTTTTCATGTAAATTTAATTATTATTCTAAGCAAAATTTACCTTTACTATTCGCAATTGTACTTCAACATAAAAATAACATAATAAACTTACTTATTATTTTATTCACAAGTGCAAACTTATCTTCAGGTAACTGCAATTTCTCATTTTATATTTTTTTGTAATATAGAGGTTGCCCTTTTTCTATAAGAGGTATGGATTTGCAACTAAGTTTTTCCATTTTATGTTTTTATATATTTTTTTAATATTGGAATTATCCTTTTTCTATTTTTTCATAAGAGTTATCCATTTTACACTGGAACTTTGCCATTTTATAATTTTTTGTGATATAGAAGTTATTGTTTTTGTATTTTTTTAATTCACCATTCTTATTTTATGATTTTTTTGTAATATAGAAGTTGTTGTTTTTCTATGCTTTTGTATAAGAATTATGGATTTGCAACTAAATTTTTCCCTTCATATTTTTTATTACTTTTTTTAATATTGGATTTATCATTTTTCTATTTTTTCATAAGAGTTGTCTATTTTTAACTGAATTTTGCCATTTTATAAATTCTTGTAATATAGAAGTTACTGTTTTTCTATTTTTTGTAAACAAGTTGTGGATTTGTAGCTCAGGTTTACCATTTTATAACTTTTATAAAATAAAATTAATATTGGATTTATCTTTTTTTCTGTTTTTTTTATAGGAGTTATCCATTTAACACTTAAATTTGTAAGTTTATAATTTTTTCCAATATAGAAGATTATAGGGTTTCTTGTTATTTTTTATATGAAGTACACAATTTGCAAAGAATTTACTATTTTATAATTATTGTTAAGATAGAAGCTATCATTTTTTTTAATTGCAATTTGCTATTATATAAAAATTACTAACTTGTTATCCATTTAACACTGGAATTTGTGGATTTATAATTTTTTCCAGCAAAGCTAAAGATGTGATGTGTATAGGAAGAATTGACCCTCTCTCTTTTGAAAGAACAAAATTAGCAGACTGGAGATACGATGGAAGATACGACGGATTCCTGAAGACATGTCATTGGTTTGAGGATTAAATAGGCATGTTCATGTTCATGTGCATTAGATTTCAAAATTATTTACTCCAACAATGTGATAGTTAGAAACAACATTTTATCATCAGTTGCTGCAACTAACCTTTATCATAGTGAGTTAATTTGGCAGTTGTTTGAAAGGTGTCGCAACCAGAAATGTCATTCTTCACATTTTAATTTCATGTTACACCACAACACTAGTGGATGTAAAATATTACTTAAGAGTGGTCTATATTGCAGGAATAAGTCAAACACTTAAATAGTTGGCTTTAGTAGTTTCTGCTAATAAAATAAAAGATAAAGGGATAGAGGAGCGTTGGTAAACTTGTGCAACAAAAGAGCATCTGAATGGAGAGCTTTTCGTGTTGTCTACATGCATAAAGAGTTATGAAGCTGCTAACTGATAATGTTTTTGCAAGTCGATATATTGTTGATAATTAAGTTTGGTACCAGGCTAATATATGTTGCTATAGACTAATAACATATGCCCTACAATAGCTTAATTTATGAATACAGGGTTTGTATGCTAATATGCTAAGTTATGTCATGTGTTTGTGACAGTTTCCAAGCCTTGTATTACTGAGTTGAATATATGAGTAAGGTCATGAGTCAATTGGCCATGTAAGCACAGGTTTATTAAGTCAAATGTTATTTTATACTGCTAATGAAATTAACAGTTAGGTGTTTACTGACTAGTTTAGGGTTGGAGTTTAATATGCTAATTGTATCCATGATCATTGTATTATTGAAAGGTTGAGAGTGAAGTGTATGTAATAAGATATTTCCTTGTATCACATATGGAGCCGTGTAAATTTGTGGGGTTAACGGTCATGGCTGAGCATGTATTTATCATAGTCATAAGGAGTTATCAATCCTAGCTCATTACCAACTCGATGTATATGCCATAAGTAGAGTTATGTCACTAAAGAAGATTAGGAGAAGACCTTAGAAGGCTACACAAATATCATAAATACCTTGAGTAACTTAGAGAGAAGATTGAATCAACACAACAATGATTTGTGTCATAATGCTTCCACGAGCCAAAGAACAAAACCAAATAGTAGACCATTTTCAAAAGGGGTATATGTTATCCTACCATTGGAGCAAATAAGGGATTTGCAGAAGGAACTAGAGGTAGGGAATTAGCTCTTTGTACTTGGGTCATATTTGAAGAACCATAAGGTGAATGAGAAAACCTTCCTTAATCTAGAGAAATTAGACTCACAACTTTCTAAGGTGAGCTAATCAGACTTGATGATTCTAAATTGAGCTCTAAATACAGCAATGCTTTCTTTGATACAACAAATATTCTTGGAGCACCTTTATCAAGAGGTGAGACTTATATTTTCCTCCCATCTCAATGATGTCATGAGGATAACTTCATCTATACCTCCCTAAAATGATGATCTTATGAGGAAAATTTTCCAGCTGATAGTGGAAAACTTCCAAGACTTGGATAACATCTTGGATCCTACCTTGGGAAAAAAACTTAAAATCTTAGAAATAATAGTTGGAGTCGGATCATATGACATCATGATTGATTTATAATGTAATGATTTGATTCTTCTAATGTTTCAATTCTTCTTCGGCATAAAGGAACATCATCCTGACACGATTAAAGCAAGCATGCAGTCTATTTTATCTTCAGTTATGGGAGATTGTGATGCCATTTGCGATAAGTTGCAATCCAATTTATTTTCCATATGGAGGAAGGAACACATTGTCTAACCTACTGCCTATAAACTAGCCAAATAGTTGGTTGAGCAGAACATGAAACTATTTAGAAGGCATTGACCAAGGAGGAGTTGATGAGGATGTGAGTTGGTGGAGAAGACAAGGATGCAAAGCTGAAAGAAAGAAGTGAGAATGAATTGAGGGGGAAGAATCTTTTCTTCGGCGACAAGGGGGCTTGGGAGCCAAATCACTCATGCTCGAGTAAATTTTAGGAGCGTTGGAGAAATTTTGAGGTAAAAAATGGGCCTAAAAAAAAAATGTACAACCAATATCAAATTTATAAGAACCAATAAGATTCAAGATGAT
Organism: Pinus taeda; assembly: GCA_000404065.3. NCBI lineage: Eukaryota > Viridiplantae > Streptophyta > Pinopsida > Pinales > Pinaceae > Pinus > Pinus taeda. The sequence goes on from APFE030936245.1 coordinate 77,183, forward strand.
GATGTCAACCATGGGGGATGATTCACCATTTTTGGAGTAAAAAGGTAAACAGATTAAAAAATAATAAAATAAAAAAACTACTTTTCAACTCATATTTTCCACTTATTTCCCTACCGATTTAATCAAATTTCGAGTGGGACAACTCGTTGGATTCAAATTTAATTCCTCATCCAAGGAGTACCAATGTTAGCATACATTTAATGGAAATTGCTATACAAAAAATTAGAAATACATGAAAAACATGTTTGTAATCACATTCTTTCATGTATTTCTCATTTTTCGTGTAGCAGGTCCATCGAAAGTATGCAACATGGGTATTCCTAGGATGAGGAATTAAATTTTTCATGTAATGAGTGCTGCTCCTCAAAATTTGAGTAAATCCATAGGGATATAAGTTTAAAATATGAGTTGAAAAAGTAATTTTTTTTCCCTCCAAAATTTGATGATGTGATCTAATTTTATTTTATTATTTCCACTATTATTTTATAATATTCCTTAGGGGGCCCATTTTAAACCTCAGAATTTCTCTAATGATGACAAAGGTGGAACAAGAGGAAATTCCTTTTGATCATTCTGACGAGGGTGAAATGAGCTCAAAGTATGAACAATCATGTGGAGATGTTGACAACAGTCCATCTATGCATCCATGTTTGGAGGATGAAGACGATGAGAAATAGATTGTTCCCATGTATGGGGAAGCTTAAGGAGAAGACATTCATGGAGATGAGCTACTAATTCTCTAGCATGAAGAGCATAGAGAGGAGCATGAGTCAGATGAGGATGATGTAAGCGCAATGTTCATGATGAACCATCTTTGGAGAGCTAGTTGAAGGATCGAGTTGGAGACATGGTGGAGGTGGTCAAGCATCCATTTTTGGGTCCACCCATTGATAAGTTTCAGTACTTTTAAACAGTAGCCACTAGGAGAAGATTGATCATTTCAAGACAAATATTATGACGTTGAAGTAGAAGATCTAGACAATCTGAGGCGCCATCTCGTAGCAGAACAACAAAATTGAGGAACTTAGAATGAAGTGTGTCAAGTCAATGTGCAAGTTGTCTAGTGTTGAGGGGAAACTCAGGTTCCTAGCGAGGAAGCAAGAGGAGTATGCTTCAAAGATATAGAGGAGCCCTCTCTAGGAGTACATATGTAGGGCTTGTGACATTGTTTTCCCACCTTTGTCCATTCAAGAGAGAGGGGAAAGGTTTTCTAGATGGATTTTATTGGTTGACCAGGTAGATCAACATGATTTGAGTGTGGAGTAGCATCAACATGATGGAATTAGTCCATGTGCATGTATTCATGCATTTGATCCTTCCCACGGGATGGATTGGCTGGAGATTATGAGTTGGTATCCTATCGATGGGGTAATTCTTAGGAGGATATTTTTGGTTGAGGACATAGCATAGTAGGATACCTTAAGCGTGGTGATGATGATTGGAAATGGTGGAATCAGGATCCATGTGGGATTTATTGATGGTAGGATGAGTCAAATATTGGTTTAGGATCCAGGCATTGAGGGGTCCATTCATGTTTGTTAGGCACAAAGGCATGGCACAACACAATGGTTTTTATGTGGTCCTGGTATCGATGTCCAAATGCTTATACAATGGTTGGATGTAGATTGCTTAAGGGCAAGCAATCTTGGGGTGGGAGGGTTTTTAATTTCCCCAATTTTATTTTTCCTTTTGATGTGGCTAGGATGGAATTCTAGGCTTGGTGACAACTTTGTCATAGGGGTAAGATTTCATTATCAGTGGGCCTAAAGGGTTTTGGAAGAGTTTTATGGATCCAACAGGATCGATCATAACATTTCATCATCAGGATCAGTTCGACACATATTTTTCTTGGTTCAACTGTATTCCAAAAAATCCCATAAAATGCGGTTATTATTGAGCATATCTTAATTAAATATGCTTAGGGTGTCATTTTAAGAATAATATTTGATAAAACACCTTAGTATAATATCTCATTGGAACTAGAACGAAGAGACCTACAAGATGGGATGGTGAAAAATGACTTTCAGTAGCCCGAGAGATCATAGAGGTAGATTTACCATTTTCCTAGATTAAAAGAGACTTTAATTAGCCATTTAATTAAATAAAAAAGGGAAAATACTTAATTGAGGAAAAAGGTCAAATGGCTAAAATAAAATAAAATAAAATTTACTTGAGCTAAGGATGAGAGGTGAAGCTTCTAGAGCGGGAAATAAAATAATAAAATAAAGTTCTTCTAGAAAGTTGGAGATGGATCCATTGGATCTATAAAAGGAGGAGAAATAAATAATTTGGGACACCTTGGATTTGTGTATTTGTCTTTGGTGAGAGTCGACGAAAACCCATCTCATCCCATGGTGAATTCATTCAGAATTAACATGAGCGCTTATTGGTTGCAGTTCCATTTTGGGAGGCCAAATCCAGTGTTGCAACAAATATATCTTGAGGCTAGGTTCAATTTGGAGGAACCCATCTCAGATATCCTCCATTATTTGTAAAATAATTTTTATATTTTTAAATGTGGTTCACAGACACTGAGTGACCACTACATCCACGACGAAATCCAGGTAAATCAACTTGAAGGGATCTATCTACCGAACAAAATAGAAAGGCCTAACACTAAGGGTGTCAAGGAGATTTGACCCCGAGAGCTCCCGATAGGCGAGGTACTTAGCAACAAGAACTTGACCAACTAAGCTATCCCTTGGGGCTAAAATCAGTTTTATATTAATATAAAGAAAGGTGAGATTTTCTGCTCATGTTCCTTGTTTATTTATAGTTGCAATTCTTCTATATTTTGTTCATTAATTTCTTGATGCAATTATGTGATTTAATAAAGAAATTTACTTCTTAATTAATTTATAAATGAAATCCTGAGAAATTTATCAAAATTCATAATTGAGATATTACAGTGGACCCTTTTAGATTATTGAAAGAGTGGGTCCAATGGCCTACAAATTGGCCTTTCCACCTAGAATGAAGGCACATAATGTTTTCCACACTAATTTTCTTTAAAAATATGTGCATGATGCTAATCATGTTTTTTATTGGTTTGTGATATAGGTGGATTTTGGGGGAGAATTCCAACCAAAACCACAATGCATTTTGGATCAGAGGCAGATCACACTCCAAAATCAAGTAATCGAGCAAGTCAAAGTGCAATGGAGGCACTTAGGACCAAATGAATCCCCTTAACAGGTTGAGACACCTAGGTACTAGTTGAAAGGACTGATAAACCAAGAAGTGTTAGTTCTGGGCTAATAAACCACTTATATTCTTGCTCAATAAGCTAAGAAACCACCTGGATGAACTCATGTCATTGATTTTATACTAGGCAGAGAGTCACTGTTGTGTTACTACTAGAGGTAGTTTATAAACCACCTGGAAAGTGTACTCCTCTTATTATAATGTGGTTACTGGCTATTGGTGAGAATACTCTTGAACAATTGACTACTCAGACTCTAAATCTAGCTCGAGGGTGGTCAACTACAAGAAATATTGTAGTGTAGTTGGCCTACAATTGGATGGAGAGTTTAAGTCCCTTCCTAAGTTGTGAGTCACTCAATTATAATAAAATAATTTGCTTACTTGCACTCTTTGTGTATACTTGTTGCACTTGGTTAATAAATGATGTTGTTGTGGGTCATAACAATGCTTGTATCAACACTATTATAGAAGAATGTGTTATTCTTGGTTGTTTTTAACGAGATGTACATGTATTTTTTTCTCATGGTTGAAAGATACTTATAGATCCCTGTGACTGCTGATACTTTCCTAGGTGTCTAGGGTTAATTACATGGTATGCAAGAGTACTTGTTGAGTTCAGTTCACTGTCATTGTGTACGATTTCTATTATTTATTATGTCATGAATATCATGGATATCTGTTATTTATGGACCGATGAAACATTGTTGTTGATGTTTTGTGTGGCATGTTATATTAATAGACATAATGGTGCTAGTTTGAATCCATAATGTGATTAATGGGATTTCATTGTATCTAAATTTACAGCGAAGTCTTAGCTATGGTTGAGCTCATTATACTTCCTGAGTGCAAACTTATCTAATGGATACATTGCACATAGTAAGGCTATGTATAATGCCTTGAGAGATCTACATTGAATAATGTTTTATCCCTATAATAGTTTGATGATTTCAGTGACATTCAAACTGGAGCAAGGCTCAGTTGAATTTGGTTGTCATAATCCGTAAGACTTCAAACTTGAGTTTTACTGATTAATGGGTCTGCAACTAGGGCCGAATAAGCATTGTTGAACATGTAAAGGAGTTTATGATTTAGCAAGGATGAGAAAACCTTAGCATTCCTTAATGAAGATTTATATGTCTTGAAAAACGGAGTTGTGCCTTAGCGAGACGAGAATCTTGATGCTTATTGAAAAAAGTCACAGACTAAAAGAGAGTGTGAGATGGGAAAATTCTCATTACCTGACATGGAATTTCATGTCATGCCAAGCCTATATTGGTTTAGGATCTTGCTGTGTTGCGGCGCTATGGCATAATGGTGAGACAGGAAAATATTTGTCCCTAGGAATGTAGAAATGAATGACATGTAATGGAAAATCCCAACTCAACACCAAATATTGTACAACATAAAAATGTGAATGTGCATAAGGGCATAGCCCTATGGGATCCTCTGACTCAAGATGAGATGGCAAGTGCCTGATGGGTCAAGTAAGGCTATGAGGCTAGGTAACGTGGAAGAGCCATGTGGGTTAAACATGGGTGCCACATGGCATGTCCTTGTCTGTGGCAGGGATTAAATGACCAAACTTTAAATGGGCATAACTTTTTATCCGAGCATTAGATATAAATAAAATTTATATCATAAAAAAGCTCTTGAAAAGCTAGACACGATAATGTTGTCCAAAGTTAATTCTATTGATTTGGGGAAATGAGGATTTTTATAACCCCATCTCCATAATGAGACCATGGAGTTTGGGTTAGTTAAAATAAACACCTCCCATTTAGACTATATTAATCCAAGGGGGTGGGTGGGAGCATTTCAATTTTTATGGTTTCATAAAAAGTTGTTTTTATCCTTTTGGAATCATTGTTGTTTTGAGGGGAAAAAACTTCGTTTATGAACATAGTTCTTATCAATTTATCTTGATTTAATTTTAATTTCATTAATGTTAAATAAAAATATTATATTATATGTTTAATTATAATTTAATTTTTTGTGTAAATTTTGACATTCCATTAACTAGATAAGGCATTACAAGTGAGAGTACTTTGTGCCACTATCTTGCTCATTGGGAAACTAACCCAGTAGCATAGGTTGAGAGTCTTCAGGTTGTATAGACCCTGCTTAACCAATGCATCAGACAAAAATAAAGTATTGCCAAAATTTCTATTGCCAAAATTTCCATAGAGTGCCAAGAATTGGCAGTCACAGAGGCCCTGTTCTAATATGCCATACCAACTAAAACTGAGTGGTTCCATATGTTACTATGAAAAGAGATTGTTTATAAACAAAGCTTGGATTATAGAGTCATCAATTTGCGCTTTGGAGTGACAATAAGCTATGTTGGGTAGTCCCTTCCACGAGCTAGGACTCGCTTGGAGCCACGAAACCCAGACTGTAAATGTGGAAATCAAAGTGCTTGAAGTACTTATGTATGCCAGGAAGCTTCCATAAGTAATCACATTCTCTCGAGCCATGACCTACAGAATCTCGTATGCCTTGACCTACAGAATCTCGTATGCCTGAGTACAGAATCTCGTATGCCTGAGTTTTTAAACCAACGCCCATCAACTTGAGCCTCTAACTCCACTATAACATGCAACCATTGTAGTGTCCATGGCCAACATAGAGCAGAGCATATAATTATTGTGAGGAGAAAACTTCTAAGAGGTACCTTGAAGCTGAATTAATTTTATTGAATTGTTTATTAAAATATTTATTTAGAAAAAATTTTTATTATAAAATTAGATTTATTTTTATAAGATATTTAGATTTCTAATGAGAATATAATAATTAATATCTCTATAATCTCATAGATTTCTCTTCTAATAAGATAAATTGGTATGATTTGATTGACAACGTGATTAATGATTAATTGTATTTATTATTTTCAATAATTTTTAAATGTTTTTTTATATTTTAATTATGTTAAACAAATTTTATTCTATGGAAAAGTCAAAGTTATTAAGACAAAAATGGTGTTCCTGCAAACAAAACTCTCATACCAATGTTATAAAAAGAGAAAGAAACAACAGCATAATAAGAAAGCAAATAAACAAAAAAATCATAACAAATTCACATGACACAAAATTTACATCATTCACCTAATATACACTATATCTTAAAAGAATTGAATAATCTATAAATGGAATTTACATACAAAAAACTATTTTTTATCCCATCGTCCACATATTCTTTTGGCATTTTCACAATATCCTCTTCTTTTTACCATGTTTCCACAATAACCCAAAAACAACTTAAAAATAAAATCATAATACATTTTAATTAGCTAAAAATAAAATCATAATAAGCTATATTACACAAAAATATAATTCACTAAAACATGGAGTTAGTAAACGGCCAACAATAAACCTTTTAATCGTCATATCTATTCAAATTCGCCCTAACTACATTAACCAATTATATTTTTTCTAAATAAATAATCACCTTCATACTCCTAAAATGTAAACCAATAAATCTATGTGCAATTAAAATCCCGTCAAACTCAAATATCAAAAAAAGAGTTGTGAATAAAAAAATCAATTTCAGGGCTTGCAATTTTGTGAGATGGATGATGATTTTTAAGGGGTGTAAGTCATTATTTTATCTATACTATGGTTTATTTAACTAATTTTAAAGGATATTGAATGAGAGTGTTTAAATTTGAAAAAAAAAAAATAATAATAAATTAAAATAAATTACAATTTATTATTATATTAATTAATTTTATTTCAAATTTAACATTTTAAAATATTATTTTTTTATAAAAAATTGAAAAAAATTATTTAAATATGTTTATTTAAAAAATATAATTAAAAATTCCACTTGAATTTGCTTTATTAAAGTTTTATAAATTACATTTTAAAATTTATTATTACAATTCGTGAACTTAATTCCTATTTATATTATTAAAATTTTAGATTTCTCTTATAAATGTAAAAAAAAAAATCTTAGGACTAGTTATTTTCTTTTTACTTTTAAATTGTCAAATTACTTTATATTTTGAATATAATTAATAACTAGCAATTGCTCGGAAAGGTGTAAAGATAGAACTATTGCATTTACACATACTCTTTGGTAAGGACATGATTTGGAAATCATTTACCTAATTTTTATATTTTCATGGTTATTTAACAGTAAACCAAAAAACATAGTCCATGACCCAAAAAAAACAAATTAAGTATTTTTGATATTCATCTATAAATTTCTAGCCCATAATCCATTTTTTTAATCCAAATTAAATACTTCTAGAAGATATTTATCACAAATCAAAGAATGCTTTTTAGTGGAGTTGGATATTGCAGATTTGGAAAACATTTTAATTCATTAGAATATATAATATTATAATAATATTTACATTTATTAAAATCAAATGTACATAAAAACAAATATCTCACTTCAAACTTTTACTTTGCATTTTTTTAAGGATATAATAAAAATAAACTTAGATAAGGAAAAAAAAATTATTCGGCCATAAACTGTATTGAGTAAAGGAGGGGGCACTCCCTAATGGCTTTCCTTCACATTCCTTCCCACTGATGAAAACAAAGTCTGGGATCTCTTTGTTTTCAAAATTGTTACAACTCCGATCTTGAGACCTGTGGGTTATGGGCCCACGAAGCCTTCCAGAAACTTCTGACAGCCTCAATTTTCCTTATGGACCAATGAGTCATTCATATTCTTCAATTGTCGATAATCCATCGGATATCGGCCTTCTCAATCTAGCATCAATTTTACTTGTTCTCCTTTTTCTGCCTCTTCTATCCTGGCACCTCTACTTTTGTTTTCAACTGCATCATTCATGCAACACGTTGTGCCATGATTGGTTTCAGCATTACCTGATAAATTCGACACAGTCATCGTCGAGACCATTCGTGCCATGGTCAGCTTGCATTCATCTGAACGCATTTCAATTCCCGTGGATGACGGATCCCACGAAACCCTTCGCAAAGTTCCTGTCCTCGCATGACCAATCATGTCACGACCTTGCATTGCCTGTTCCAACACTGCTTTCTGAATGGGGAACAATCTAGTAATACCGCGCCTGGCGAGCGAATTAATAATTTCTTCATCAATTCCGAGCTTCGCAACATCAGTCCCTTCATCGTCACCGCTGACTTTCTTTTTGGCTCCGGCCTTTTTATCATAGTCGCCGTATTCTGAATCCGAGGCGTCTCGACCACCTGACGCCCAAGACGCGTGCCTCTCATCCTCTCCGACTGCATATTCCGCTAACAACTGGGAACCCGCACTGCAGCCGAACGCTCCGACTGGAGAATGGAAGCATCTCACCTGGCTGATATTGCCGCCGTTGATGGTTTTAGCTCTCCTGATGTCGTACTGATTGGCGGATTGCAGGCTTCGGAGGATTGAAATCCTTCGAATGAAACCCCGAGAGACGGGCGACAAAGGGTTTATGGCCACGGGATCTTTTTAGAGGAAACGAACACGAGGATTTCAGCGCTCAATCCTTCACAAAACTGTATCGAAAATCCTGCAAACTAACATCCCTGTTC
>APFE030936245.1:89152-112162 GCA_000404065.3 Pinus taeda
TCAAATTCGCCCTAACTACATTAACCAATTATATTTTTTCTAAATAAATAATCACCTTCATACTCCTAAAATGTAAACCAATAAATCTATGTGCAATTAAAATCCCGTCAAACTCAAATATCAAAAAAAGAGTTGTGAATAAAAAAATCAATTTCAGGGCTTGCAATTTTGTGAGATGGATGATGATTTTTAAGGGGTGTAAGTCATTATTTTATCTATACTATGGTTTATTTAACTAATTTTAAAGGATATTGAATGAGAGTGTTTAAATTTGAAAAAAAAATAATAATATAATTAATAAATTACAATTTAATTATATATTAAATTTATGTTCAAAATGTTTAACAATTTTAAAATATTATTTTTATAAAAAAATGAAATTAATTTTAAAATATGTTTTTATAAAAAATATAATTAAATAAATAACACTTGAATTCTTTATTAAATTTAATAAAAGTTAAATTAAAATTTATATTCATCGTGACTATATTCCATTTTAATAAAATTATTAGATTTCTCTATTAATCATGTAAAAAAAAAAATCTTAGGTTGACTAGTTATTTTCTTTTTACTTTTAAATTGTCAAATTACTTTATATTTTGAATATAATTAATAACTAGCAATTGCTCGGAAAGGTGTAAAGATAGAACTATTGCATTTACACATACTCTTTGGTAAGGACATGATTTGGAAATCATTTACCTAATTTTTATATTTTCATGGTTATTTAACAGTAAACCAAAAAACATAGTCCATGACCCAAAAAAAACAAATTAAGTATTTTTGATATTCATCTATAAATTTCTAGCCCATAATCCATTTTTTTAATCCAAATTAAATACTTCTAGAAGATATTTATCACAAATCAAAGAATGCTTTTTAGTGGAGTTGGGATAGTTGAGATTTGAAAAACATTTAATTCATTAGAAATATAATTAATATTATAATAATAATTTTTACAATTTAATTAAAATCAAATGTAAAAACAAATTATCTCACTACAAACATTTTACTTTGCAATTTTTAAGTAATATAATAAAAAATTAAACCATAGGAAAAAAAAAATTATTCTGCCATAAAACTGTTTGAGTAAAGAGGGGCACCCTAATGGCTTGTCCTTCACATTCTCTTCCCCACTGATGAAAACAAAGTCTGGGATCTCTTTGTTTTCAAAATTGTTACAACTCCGATCTTGAGACCTGTGGGTTATGGGCCCACGAAGCCTTCCAGAAACTTCTGACAGCCTCAATTTTCCTTATGGACCAATGAGTCATTCATATTCTTCAATTGTCGATAATCCATCGGATATCGGCCTTCTCAATCTAGCATCAATTTTACTTGTTCTCCTTTTTCTGCCTCTTCTATCCTGGCACCTCTACTTTTGTTTTCAACTGCATCATTCATGCAACACGTTGTGCCATGATTGGTTTCAGCATTACCTGATAAATTCGACACAGTCATCGTCGAGACCATTCGTGCCATGGTCAGCTTGCATTCATCTGAACGCATTTCAATTCCCGTGGATGACGGATCCCACGAAACCCTTCGCAAAGTTCCTGTCCTCGCATGACCAATCATGTCACGACCTTGCATTGCCTGTTCCAACACTGCTTTCTGAATGGGGAACAATCTAGTAATACCGCGCCTGGCGAGCGAATTAATAATTTCTTCATCAATTCCGAGCTTCGCAACATCAGTCCCTTCATCGTCACCGCTGACTTTCTTTTTGGCTCCGGCCTTTTTATCATAGTCGCCGTATTCTGAATCCGAGGCGTCTCGACCACCTGACGCCCAAGACGCGTGCCTCTCATCCTCTCCGACTGCATATTCCGCTAACAACTGGGAACCCGCACTGCAGCCGAACGCTCCGACTGGAGAATGGAAGCATCTCACCTGGCTGATATTGCCGCCGTTGATGGTTTTAGCTCTCCTGATGTCGTACTGATTGGCGGATTGCAGGCTTCGGAGGATTGAAATCCTTCGAATGAAACCCCGAGAGACGGGCGACAAAGGGTTTATGGCCACGGGATCTTTTTAGAGGAAACGAACACGAGGATTTCAGCGCTCAATCCTTCACAAAACTGTATCGAAAATCCTGCAAACTAACATCCCTGTTCTGTGGCATTCATATTTTCATTTTCTGCTGAAAAGAAAACCAAAAAACAACAAAAACATATAAAGACACAAGTTCACATAAAACACTCTTTATTATGTACAAACTTAGATTACAGTTTTAAGGCATCTCAGCCTTAATCAAGATTTCTTCGACATTTACATTTTTCCTTCTCTCACACACAGGGTTTTCTCTTCTTCTTCCTTTTTCCTCTCTATTCTCTCATGAATCCTTCAGTTCTTATTACACATACATTCAGTTTTAACTGATTTTTAACTAGAATTAGTTTATTAACCGAATCTTGTTCAAGATTGGCCTGGCTGTCCATGTAGTTGTCCAAGTGTCTCCTTCACTAAAAAAAAATTCATTGAGGTGTCCGGATGCTCCTGCATCACCCACTCTGACATCTTAAGCCATGGTTGACTTGGTCATCTTGTAGAAGCTAGTTGATCCCTCCACTGAGTTCTAATACTATGCCGATTATCCACAGACACAACTTCTCATTTTTTTCCTTTATGATGTTGATGCTTGTGTCATGATTCACACTATTACTTTCTCGCAGTTCTGGTATTGTGCCGATTATCCATGGACACAGGTTCTCATTTTTTTTTCCTTTATGATGATGATGGTTGTGCTCATGATTCATATTATTACTTTTCTCCATAGGCCTTAGGATCAAGATCCAACAACATCTTTTTATTTACCTCTTATTCTCGTCTTTAAATATTTTAATTTAAAATAATTTAAAAATAAATAAATAAAACACTACACTTATTTAAAAATCATATATGAATATAGCAACAATATCTAGCAATAACAACATAAAATATACCAAACAGTTATTCATATTGAAATAATTATTTTTGTAACGTTACATATTATAATTGTATTGGTGAATGCTATGACAACGTTGTTTTATTAACATTTAATGAAATGAATGATTTTATGAATAATGTCAGATGTGTGATTTTATTTTGTTGTTGGTACATACAACAACAACCATTGAACATTTAATGAAATGACTGATTTTATCAATAATGTTGATGTGTGAGTTTGCTATATTGTTGGTAGATACAACAACAACCATTGAACATTCTAAGTGTGATACTTATTCATGTGTCTAGTAGCCCTTGAGTAAATCTGAGCATTTTTAGCTTGTGGAAAAAGCAAAAAAGGATTGTTGAGGATCCCACCACATATTGCAAATATTATTTATATTTTAAAATTTTAATTTATGATGTAATCATGGTTCTTGTCTAAAGTTTTGATATCACTTTGATGACTAAACAAGAAAATCATACAATAATATAATAGATGTAAATCAAATTAAGTAAATTAATTATTGAAAATAAACACAAAATTATTAATAATTAAGTTGATAGAGGTTTATATTTTTTAATAGCGCTTTCATAATTATAAAAAAAATATTAAATGGATGGTAGGGATTTAAACTCCATATAATAATGTAGAATATTATTAGTAGTATGCACAAATACAAAGTTTAGAATCATCTCTAAAATAATTATCCTTTTTTTTCCTTTAAAATAAATGGATTAATTAAAGAAAATATCACATTAACAATTGTTATGGTTTTTGAGACATATAATCTTGATAAACCATGGTATTATAACAAAGCTTATTTGCAAATATGGTAAAATGGAAGTGGATTTCCGTGGTTAAGAATCTTATTACATGTTTTCGAAAATGTATAACAATAATTGTTATTTAAAATTAATTTGTAATTTATACTTTAATAATTACAAGCTCTTATTTTCTTTAAAATTTAGTAGTTAATTTTTTTGAATTGTTAACTTTGGATGTATAATAAAAATTAAGAATTTTCAGACACTAAATTTATTTATACATTTTAAATGAACAAAATTCAATATCTTCAGAAAAAATTATGCTATAGAATCCTAATAAAAATAAATAAATAAATAAAAATTAAACACTTATACTACTCTGTTTAGTAAAATTGCTTATAAAAGCTTATAGAGAAACGTCCCTGAATTGAATCTATTACAAAGCAAGTGTATATTCCAATGTTAATAAGTTAACGTTTTTTAATTCCAATATTAATCAGATATGAATTTAATTGTTTCCAATTTTAGTCGAAACTCGTAATTCTCAATTAGCTTTACAACATCAAAACTGAATTTGAAATTTGTTAAGAGAATAAAACCAAAAAAATTATTAACTTTAAAAAAAATCACAAGATTATAAATGCAAATTAACTTCACTTTATTTCATATGCATTTTGGTCCAAATATAAAACAAAATCTCCAATGTTATTGATTTTGATCTTAATTAAAATAAATAAAGCACTTTCATTAATAAAACTAAATCTTACGTTGGATTAAACTATGGTTTACTCTTTAATGACCTATGGTTTTAAATTTAACGCCATTTCCAATCACAAAAATTTAAAAACCACAGTTTTTTATTAGACTTTTTTTCAGCACAAAAAAGCTATGTGATTGTAAGTTTGTTTATTAAACTTTGATGACCGTTGTTTTTTATTAAAATTTAATTATAATCTAAGCTTAATTAAAGCGTTTTCAATACATAAACAAAATTGTAACCAGTTTAATTATTGCATTTTCAATCATAGGAAGGAAATATTAGAAACACCAAGCTTTGATTTTGATTCGAATGAGGTTAATTATAAAATCAATGCATTAGGAAACTTTACCTAACTTTTTTTAATCAATGCATTAGGAAATTTTGTGTTTCAAAAGTTTAATGTTTAATGGTTAATTACAATATAAAGATAGAGTACCATGTAATACAATGTATGGAGGCCATCCTCAATCAATAAGGCTTATGTAGTAGTGCCAACACAATTATTGTAAGAATGTTTATTAGAGGGTTGTATCTACTAAAAATTATTTTCTTTAGACTGTTTTTAGGAGATATAGAGTACAATATAAAGATGTGGAAGCATTGGCAAATATGTTTTAGAAATAATTTGTAATATGAGCTCTACTCTATTGAAGGTTGTTCCCTTAAACCACAAGTGATCATTGCTTCCATATAAATAAAGGTGTAATACTATGGTTCATATTGTCCATCATGTTTGCTATTTTATCTCCTTTTGCAATTCATTTGTGTAATATATGTAATTTATGCTTTGAATATTTATATTTGGTACATCACAAGTGGTATTAGAGCATATATGGGTTGTCTAAGAAATAAGACTAAATATTGACAATAGAAAATGTCACAAATGCATGAAATAAATAATATAGAGAAGAACATAATAGGAAAATAGCTTAATTGTTTTCATTATATGATAAAAGGTGTCATTAAATTACATCATGAGAAACTTCATGGCTTTAACAATGCCCATATTTATATTATTTATAGGCGTCTTTTCATTGAGAGTGATGCACTTTCATTATATTTCAAATACCATGGGTTAATACCATAAATTATGGTAAAAACTAACGAATGATTGTATATGGTAAAAGTAAATTATAAAATAATATTTTTATTTTGTTTTATTCTACTTTTCAAATATGATGGGTGTGTTGTTTACCAAAACCATGAGTTGGTAAACCACCAATAGTAGAAAATAATTATTGACTATAGTGATTCAACACCATCCACCTAGATCAATCCTACCACCTTAGGAAGAAATGGTCTCCATTGCATCAAGTTCTCTCATCAAATGGGGGAACCTCTGTTGAATTTGGTTCCTTGTGAGCCAATTTCCTTGGTGAAGATATTGCCCTACATTGACAACCTAATAGAGTTGTATGCTCTTTTGGTAGATATATTTCATCTTTATGTCAATGATTCAATTGAATGTAGCCTAAAACTTATGTGGAACCCGATGTTGGTAATGTTGTTCTTTATACTTGACATTGGCTTTTTGCAGGATACTATGAAGTTGTCATTGCATGCATTGTATATATTCAACAATTTTGGTTGCTTAAGTTGATTTGGCCTAAGCATGGAAGGAATTTATTAGTGAAGATGCAGTTGGAAGAGTGACATCGATGGGGGTTGCTAGCTGGAACACAAAACACGTCTAAAATGAGTTATGACCAATATAATTGTGAAGAGATTTGTTGTATCCATACTAAGAATATGGAAGGTTGGCATCCCATGTATGTGGATGTTTGACCTAGAAGTGTAGAGGCACCCTTGTACGTGAGGTGAATAGGTCTTTGGACCCTTCTATAAGCTTGTCCACCTGCTTGTGTTTTGTAGAGAGAGCTAGTGATAAAGTGTTGGTGGTTGCGGTGAATTTTATGGAGAGAATAAATTTGGAACTATAAGAGACTACTTCTTGGCATTAGTTCTCCAATATTAATGAATTTCCTATAGTTAAAACTACCTTGTATCCTATAGAGTTTATCTCCCAAAGTAACAATGGAATTACAGGATCGAGAATCATAAACAACATAATGTTTCCACATATAAAGTTTTCCTAGAATAACGTCACAAAATTCAAGAAGGGAAACATTACATAGTACCTTCTCTTTGAAGGGCTTGTTGTTGTAGGACAAGTGTCATTATTAGCTAACATGGATGTCTCGTCCATGGCTCAATTAACCAATGGTGTATGGTTGGAGGTGTGAAACTCTCAACAACTTCAATCTTTTGATGACCTCGGTTGAGACTAGGTTCTTTTAGTTCCCACTATCAACAATGGAATGTAGTGGAGTCCCCTTCACCCATAGTTGTGAATGGGAGAAGCACTCTCCCTTGTCAGGTTCCTTTAAATATTCTGGTTGAACCTTTGTAGTTGTGATGGTAGAATTAGGTTCTGCATCGATGAACAACTTTTCTTGATCCTCTTCTGAATAAAATTTTGATCTAGATTCTATATTTTATCTTTCATCTCAGCCAACATTGATTGTTTCAAGCAACATTCATTAGTGTTATGCTAGGCGGTTTTGTGGAAATCACATCACTTTCTAGTGTCCTTCTTTGCCTGTAACTTGGGCTGGTTGTCTTGAGGTTGGTCCTCCTTTCTTTGTCCCTTTTTATGCAAGTTAGAGCCTCCTTTTCTAGGCTTCTGTTGTAATGGATTTGCAAACCGGAACTCCTTCTTATCCCTTTGCTTCAATTTCTACTCTAGTTTGACATCATATTAATAAGCAACTCCTAGTGAGGATATTTCTAGGAAATCCATATTCATTTGGATGTACCTATGTAGGCCACTATGGTTCTTCAAAACCAAGTTCCACTTGGAGTCTCTGATACCCATATTTGAGTGCAAGGTATGGAAATTATTGGTATACTCCAACACCATTTGGTCTCTCTCTCTTATCGCAAAGTTGACCATATTGTGTACTTGGAATTATAGTTCCCTATAGATAAAATTCCTCCTCCTTGAGGACATCAACAAAATAAGCCCAAGTGGGACCTACATTGAACATCATAGACCCAATTTTGTTATATCTCTCCTAGTAACCTTCCCACCAATATTTGACATGGGGAAGGGCTTTTAGGAGTGTGAAGGTGATATTCTGGTTGTTGGATTTTATATGGATAGAGTAGTAGCCCTCTAATATATTTAACCATTTATCTAGAGTATATGTATCTATTTGGATTTCAAATAAGGGGATATCAAAGTTAAATTGTATATTAAAGGGCGTTGCACCTCCAAAATTGTCACTTGTTGAAGGTGCCTTGGCCGTTGTTGGTAGTCATTAAAGGATCTAGGAAAATTTGTCCATTATCTCATTCCTTTATAATGTGAGTGCTTCCTTGATCAAAAACTTGATAGGATCTCTTGGTCCATCATTTCTCATTTCTTTATCTATGGGAAGTCACTTGGGCTAGTGAGAGTGATTGTCCTAAAGTGAAACTAGCTTGAGATTCAACTCTCCATACCTTGACCTCATTAGGAACATGCTTTGAGAAATGAAAAGGAGAATATTTCTTTGATACCATTGATCCATGTTGTATGAGGAATGAGACTAAATATTGACAATAGAAAATGTCACTAATTCATGCAAGAAATAAATGTATAGAAGAAAATAATATGAAAATAGCTTACTTTTTTTATTATATGGTAAAATGTGTCATGAGACTATATAATGAGAAACTTCACGAATTTTAAAATGGTATTTATATTATTTGTGAGTGCGTTTTCACCAAAAGTATGCACTTTTGTTATATTTCAAATACCATGGATTATAAAAAACCATGGATGAATACCATAAATTACAATGGTAAAAACTAACAAATGGTTGTGTATGGTAAAAGTTAAATGTACAATTAGATTTTTATTTTGTTTTATTCCATATTTCAAATACCATGGGTGGATACGTTGGTTTACCGAAACCATAAGCTAGTAAACCACCAATTATAGTAGATAATAAT
The DNA here is from genome assembly GCA_000404065.3 of Pinus taeda. Lineage (NCBI taxonomy): Eukaryota > Viridiplantae > Streptophyta > Pinopsida > Pinales > Pinaceae > Pinus > Pinus taeda. Next base: position 97,605 of record APFE030936245.1, read on the forward strand.
GATTTATTGTGGTGATTCACCGACATCCACCTGGATCAGAGAATTTTCATCAACACATTTTGAGAGAAAAACTTGTACACGCTAAAGAAATATTTCAACACTTATAAATAACATAATGATTTATTGTTCAATGGATAAACCTATGATCAAGGAAATATACACACAAGACATACAAGAGATTCCACATAGTTGGTAACCGTTGTACCTTTGAAATGGTTTCAGGCGGTGGATTGATGCACTTAAAAAAATGCGCCAGAACTGGCACTCAACCCTTGTTCCTCTTCCAGACCTGCTCAAATGCGGGGAGAAAGCCTTGTTGGAGGTATTGGATGGACCAAGAATGAAGTGATCGAGCTGCTCTTATATGATAGGGCCTTGTTCCCCTATGTTGACTGGTATAATATAAAGAGGTAATAGACAAGTTTCCTTTTTACTGGTGATTGTCACCCCCGATGAAACAATAGTGGAGCTAGCAACCCTAGGTGATCGAGTGATATGGTAGTTTTGGAATGTGATATATACATTAATGTTTATTTTTGGTTCTACGTTGTCGATTGTAGTACCCCTTTGAGTAGTATTGCACTAAATGGTACTTGTACGTGGAATTTCCCTTCCATGTACCCTTAGGCATATCAAAGGTCCTTATGTGTTGTAAAACCAACTTTAATCAATGATTTGACTATTTAGCTATTATGGTGGCACTGAGAACAAAACTTGGGAAGATTATTCTTTAATACTTGAGTAACTGAGCAGTACAACTAAGGGTAGAATTGAACATCTTTAGTTAGAGCCTTGAGATATTGTCAGTACTATTGTCAGACCTCACATGTATATGGAAGAGCTATAACACAAAGATTTCTTTTGTCCTTAGCACCCTTGAAGCCATACTCCCTATTTCCATTCCATAAAACTTATAAAACAAGAGACTACATTGAGATTTTGAACATTCAGTCACTGAAAACCTTGCTTCTTGCTTCTTGCTTCTAGTTTCTATTAAAGGAAATTCCATCATAATCTTCAATATTCAGAATTTGAGCATTCTATTAACATAGTATTTTTAAAGCATGAATATAACTCTATAGGAGTTAAAAAAGAGAGAGTATAAAGTGGTCTTACCAACACCCTTTTCTCAATAGAATCTTTATGTCACTTTGATTGTAGTGGCCGCTCTCTCTCGAGATAATTTTTTTATCGACCCATTCACTTCAGTACCCACTAACTATCTCAATAGCACAATATAATAAATTATAATAAATTTATAAATTATGATTTATTATAAATTTATTTATAATTATGGTAAAAATTATAAATCTATTTATTTTTCCCTAGGGAAAAATCACAATTTTCTAATTGTAAAGAGAAAATTATATGTTGTAGATGCGAGTGTGACATATGCCATATGTTGGGTCGTAGCCATCAAAAAGGAGTCCATACAAAATTTACCTAAATAGGGTATGATGTGAATGTTCATGTAGATGTTATATACAAATAAATATATACCATAGATTGAGAAAGAGAGTAAAATATACTACAAAATTAGGGCCTATTGGCCCACTGGTAGTGTTGATCTATGTACGACCGATGATAGTATTGGAAATGCTCTTCACCTTGGTGTTCCTTTATAAGCCAAATCCCCTTGGGCTGGTTAATGGACGCCTTGGATAGCAAGTCGACAACCTGATTGCGCTCCCTGTAAATATGTTGACAAGAGATATATTCAAATTGTGATTTAAATAACATAACTTCATCCAAAATAATTATGAGTGAGTGCATATGACATGCAGATGCATTGTTGAATGAATTTATTATGATTTTTGAGTCCCCGAATATATGTTAATGTCTGCATTCATGTGCAAGTGCAGAGTGGAGCAAGTGTTGGAGGGTGATCAGTTCAGAAAAGTTATTTGTGCCCACCCTCAATCCCATCTGGATGCAAAAAATATGGTTTTGAATTTGGTGGAAAAGTATACCCCTCCACAACCTTGTTCTTGTGCGGCACCGTCAAAATAAGCCCATGGAAGGTTTCAGTTTATAACTTTTGGGTCACAGCTCGAACAGGAGGAGAAGAGTCCACATCTGGGATTTCATGTATGCATTGATAACATAGGAAATGGAGACATGCCAATAGACAGTTCTATCCCTGAAGATAACTCTGTTCCTATTCATCCAAATGGACCCACTGATAATTAAGGGAAGACAATGGTTTTTTAGGTTCAAGGTGCCCCCCTCTAGTGATTCCATGCCTCCACAATGGTATTGCTGCGCCATCGGTTAGTAATGGAGAGACAATTGAGAACTTGTGTCCATAAATCGATCACAGTGGGACAGTGAATAAATAGATGATCAATTGTTTCCTTTGCCAAATGACAAAAAACACACCAGGAAGGGTTGTGAAAGGACCTTTTCATCAAATTGCTCCCAATGTGTATTTTGTTTCTAAGGATATTTCACTTTAAAAATCTCTTCATGGAGGTGCTTTGAGCTTTTGAGCTTCCATATGGTCAGCCACCAGTCTATAATCACGAGAGGAATGTGGGATGCATGTATGATAGGGTATCCTTCTTTAGGTGTATATACATCATGCCCCACATGAGCCCAATTGAGTTCATCAACACCCTTCGTGATGCATACATGTGATTCTATCAGAGAATTTGTATAATCAATCCAAATCTAGTGCCACTGATCAGGAATGCGTAATATCTCTGTCGATTTCCAAGATTGAGTAAATATGGTGGTGTGCTCAAAATCAACAATGTTGGCAATGTTGTAGATGTCATGGTGCTTGAGGAAAAGAACTAGGTCAGGTGGAAGCCAGAACATATTACCACCACATGTCCAGGGATCCACACCTATCCGCACTGATTGGCCATCACGGATGCGCCAGACAAGTCCATTCTTGATGGTGGGCAGTGAATGAAGGACAACTCGCCATATTGAAGAAATACCTGTTTTGTGCCATGCTGGGAGAAAAATCCAATCCATTATCTGAAGTGGCAAGATGTATTTGAAATGCACCACCTTTGTCCATAGGATGTGTGAGGTAACGATGAGCCATCCCATATTAGCTACTAGTGCATGAGCGAAGGATGGAAGGTCTTTTAAACCCCAGCCACCCTACTTCTTTGGGAGTGCAATGTGGCTCCATCCCACCCAAGGAAAGGGTATCCCTTCCTTGTGGCCATTCCAAAGGAATATGCAACATATTTTTTGAATCCGAGAGAGAATACCTTTGGGAACTCATGCCAAAGACATCCAATACACCGGTGCTGCCTCCAGAACCGATTTGATGAGAACTAATTGCCCAGCTCTAGATAGGAATTGATGGTTCTAGTTGAGAATCCTATTTTCAACCTTGGCCACCAACCATGTCCAATATTCTATTTTGTAACAGTGAGGTTTGATCTAAAATCTAAGGTATTTGAGACCTTCCTCCAGATGTAGACTTTGGAAGGGAAATTTCTATATAGCAGTTTGCATTTCTTGAGGAGAGCAAGGAGAAGGTAATTGTGGATTTCATCCTGTTTGATTCCATACCTATAGCAGCTGAAAAGAGCATCAAAATATCATGAAAAATAGAGGAGTCCCGAATACTACCATTGAGAAATATGAGTACATCATCCACAAATAGGAGGTGGGAGATAGTACAATGTTCAGTGATCTTAAGACCTTGAAGTCTCCCCTCCCTTTTGACCTGATAAATAAGTCTATTGAGCCCTTCCATTACCAAGAGAAAAAGGAGAGGGGAGAGGGGGAAACCTTGTCTGAGTCCACACTCAGCATGAAAGAAGTGGGAAGCAGGGCCATTGATGAGAACACTGAATTATATTGTGGATATGCAGCACATGATCCACTTAATTAAGGGTATGGGGAAGCGTAAATGAGTAAGGAGCATCCTAATGTAAAGCCAACTGACCTGGTCAAATGCCTTAGATAGATCAATCTTAAGGATGGCCCCTTTAATTTGCTTAATCTTAATGGAGTGGAGGGCCTCTTGAGCAGTACCGACAACCTCATGGATTTGAAAATTATAAAGGAAAGTGAATTGCTCAGGCAATATGTGCTAAGAGAGAATGGGCTTAATACGATTGGTGATGATCTTAGCAATGATATTCTATAGGTAGTTACAGAGGGAGATGGGCCTAAAATCATTGAAAGAGATGGGAGATTCAACTTTTGGAATTAGAGCTATGAAAGTGGAATTAATTGCCTCGTACAATTGACCGGTAAGTCTACATTCCTCCACGACACTAAAGAGATCCTAACCAATGGTGTCAAGGAAGGCAGTATAAAATTCGATGGACCACACATTCGACCGTAGCCTCTTATATTTTTTAAACCATTTAAGTGTTCTCTCTAGCTCTCCCATGGAGACAGGTTTGATAAGATCTTTAGAGTTATCTTGGTCAACATAACGAGGGAAAAGCCCAATAATCCAAACAATTTTTGCAATAGATGCCCCAGGGGTTGCCTTGAATAACTGTTGGAAATGTGTGTTTCTTAATTGGGCCAGATGCTAAAAGGAGGAGGCATATTTTCCATTCTCAGTAGGCATTTTCCATATGGTATTGCTGGCTCTTATTCCTTTTGCATAATTATGAAAAAAAATTGTATTGTCATCTCCAGCCTTCAACCATATAGCCCGACTCCTGAGTCACCAAGTTTCCTCCCGGTCTTTAAGAATCTTGGATCTTTGAGTCTCAAGATCAGTGAGATGGGCTTTAGCTTCTTCAGATGTGAATCCTCTACCCTGCTCATCCAGAAGATCGACCAACTTATATTCTATGTTCCTGAGGGACTGATCATCCTGATCCCTTCTATCCTTGGCCCATTTGATATATAAGCTTTTGATCTCAAGAAAAGTTTTACAGAAGCCTTCAGAGATTGATCTCCTCTAAGAAGGTGGGTGAGCAAGCTAGTATTCAGTGACCATCTTGGTGTAACCAGGGTGATTCAACCAAGTGGAGTTGAATTTAAAAGGGGCCTTGGGCTTCGAGAAGGGACCAAACAATTCAAGATAGATAGGAGAGAGATTAGAGATTCCACCCAATCCTACCCACTGACAATAATTTGTCAAAGCCTAGATCAATTGTTCCTTGAAGAGAAATCTATCTAATCGGCTGACCAAGGTAGCCTCTCCCGTTCTTCTGTTGCACCAAGTTAGTTGTAGTTTGTTCATAGGAATGTCAATCAAATGGTGATGCTCCAAGAGATGGGTCATGGAGTCCGATAGGGGATCAAGTTGTGCGTTTCTACCCCATGATTCATAAACCCAATAGAAAAGTTCAAGTCCCCTCCCATGATGAGGTTGTTTGAATTGACCAAGGATAAATTGAGGATATGTGTCCAGAAGTCATCTGGGTTGAGACATGGAGCATATACAGTAATAATTAGGAATTCCATTCCAAGTTCTGAAGAGTAGATATCAATTCCAATAAACCATGATCCTCCCCATGTTGTAATAATCTTAATAGAGCGAGGGTTGATCCCCATTGCAATGCCTCCAGATCTTCCAATGACATCATGTGCATGGAAGATCCATCTTGGTTTCATAGCTTGAAGAATAGGGATATTTTTATCATCTTTAGCGAGGGTTTCTTGTAGATATATAATGTCAGGAGGCTCAAAATCCAATCATATTCTGAGGGCTAGTTTTTTGGGAAGGCTAACCAATCCCCTACAATTGAAAGAGATCCATTTCATGATGGAAATCGGGGGAGGGAGTTCTATGCTCTAAGAACCCTATCGAGAGTGGTTTGCTGGCCCATAGCCACATCCACCCTAGCTTGAATGATAGCCTTGGCGATGAAAGAGTGCCTACCCCTTGATATCTTGGTAGATTTAGGGGTAGAGATCAACCCTATCCTAGCATGATCAGGAGGGTGGGATACTCGAGAGCGGATATTGTAAGAGTGAGAGCAGTCAGAGGTGGCAAAGAGCTCTGGAGAAGGAAGGGAATCCAATCGAAGGATAGTGGATGGAGTGGTGGAGATAGATGAAGCGGGTAGATCCAGGGGGCATGATAAGGGGGATGATGAAATGCCAAGTATAGATGCAAATGCAACATGAAGATGATGTGCAGAAACAATTGAATTAAAAAAGGATGAAGAACAAAGAGGAGTAGAAGTACCCAATGAGCGAGAAGCCGCAACAACATCCCAGGATATCGTCATAGGTGGGGAGGGTGGCCTGGGAGAAGTCGAGGCGGGCATATGATCAGCTCTGCAGTCCGTGGAAAGCGGTCCCTGAGATCGAGAAGTCGAGACTTCAACATCTGGAGGTGCATCTGAAGCCGCTGCAACCGATTCTTTGATAGGGGAAGTAGTGGAGATAACCAATGGACATTATTTGTAGAGGTGACCCACCTTGTGGCACCTTCTGCACCTGAAGGGCACACCTTCATAGTCGAGGATCTGGATGTGAGTGAAATGGTGCCAATGCAGTGTAATCAACTCCTCCAGTCCCTCTCTGGTGTCCAAATACACCAGTATACGAGCCATGGACTTATTGTCAGATTGTTCATAAGACTTGTCATAGTCAAGAAATGTATCTAGTGTATTCCCAATACGAGCAAATATATCTTCAGACCAAAAATGAAGGGGGAGGTCAGGTAACCTAACCCAAAGTGGCCTGCTCCCAGTTGTTTTCGTTCGGGGTCGAATAATGGTCTCCAACATTTGAGCAATACATGGGCCATCTCGATATTCCAATAGCGCAAAAGGACCCAAGTGGTGTGTTCCTCCCTAAGAAATCTCACTGCAAACCAACCTCGAGCTAGGGTAGTAACTGTTGGGAGTTTCGTGAGGATGTGCCCCCAAATTTCCATAACCCATAAGCATAAGCGGGCAGCAGAGTACGCTCTCCCCCAGACTCTTCTAACTAAGACTTTGTTGGCCATGTCCACCACCTCACCCATTTTCACACCAACACCAAAGCAGAGTTTTAGATTATTTCGGGAGGCCTTTACACACTTCAGTTTCTTGTCTTTATCAGAACACGAAGTAGTTAGGTGGTCCTAGAGGGGATTTTGAGTGCTCGGAGCGTGTTTCTTAGACAGAGGGGTGTCGGTTCGAGGGTTTACTACAGGGGCAACAAAACATCCGGACGACAGGGTAGAATGATCGGGTACAACCGAGGAGAGTGAGATGTGCTAAGGGTCAGATGTGAGTGGAATGGTATCATCTGCGGTGATCGGTCCAACCTTAGAATGGATAGTAGTAGAGGGAGTCAGGTTTGTGAAGTCTGGCGATACCGAATCAAAGGATGGGGATGGAGGTATGCAGGTAGCAAGGAGATGGAGGGGAGCCAGTGAGATGGGAGGGTAGTCAAGGCCCGACGAGGCTATTGAGAGGTTGGCTAACGGAATGGTGTGTGCGGATGGGCCGAGATCAAAGGGTGGAGAGGGGAACCAGATAGAATGGAAGGGTCACACCCAGAGGCCTAGAAACTGACACCTCCAACGAATGGCTAGTGCTCGTCTAGATGGGCTCATAGGGGTTAGGGTAAACAGATTAATTGACCACGTTTTCGTCCATGTCTGACATTCTGCAGACAAACTGGAGACTCCAAGAGATGGGAAAGGATCCAAGTGACAACAAGAAAGTAGAGGTTGACCTGCCAATCATATCGGTGAGTACCGGCGAAGCAGGGAGTGCAGAGCTGTGGCAGAGTTTGTAGTGAAAAAATGAAGTAAACCCTAACCCTTCTCAGTCAGGGTTTGAATACTGCACTTTCGATCCCTCCATCCTCATTCTAAATCTATTTATTATCTTTATCCTAGTTTGAAATTCAAACATGAATTTAACTCTCATTTTAACTAAACTTGTTAGATTCATGTTAAACAAAGTTATTAGTTGACTAATTATCTTCAGTTTACTTTTAAATTCAATTATTATTTTACCACATATTTAACCTACCTAGTAATTATTATTTCAATTACAAGTAATTGTCATTTTTAACATAATTAATAAATGTTTGGTTAATGAATGCAACATATTAAGGGTACTTAAAGTTATGTAAATGTTATAATAATCTCTTTATTTTGAAAGCATCTTTTAAAAAATGACACGCTAAGTTGTCGTGCTAATATGCCATCCTAAATAACTTCCTTTTGAAAATTACTTTCTCTCTATCTATTGTCCATATTAAGATCTCACCATATTTGCAACTTTTCTATACTCAACCACACTCTATTATCTCTCCTATTCTAGTTTTGGTTCCTCTTCCCTATCACTACAAAAATCTCTAAGATAATTTCCTTCATGACAATAATTTGTGTTCATTCAAGTGTATTTGATCCATATTATTAATCACTTATTTGTCTTAATTACTTTAATGTGTTTATTAAAGATGAAAAAGAAATTAATTTTGATGCATGATGAAGAGATTGTGTCACACATTTAGCTTACTTTACCTAATTAATGCATTAGGAATTTTTTGTTCAAAAGTTTCATGTCTAATGGTTAATTGCAGTGTAAGGGAATGAAACATTTTTTTGGTTCTTATTGGTGTCCTAATCTCACCAAGCCCTTTAGTGGATAGATTACTACGGATTGTTATGTATGGAGACCATCATCAATAAATAAAGCCTATGTAGTAGTGTGAACACAATTTTTATAAGAAGCCTTACTAGAGGTTACTTGAAGGGGTACCTATGATCAGGGAAGTATACACATAGGAAATACAAAAGGTTTCACCTAGTTGGTAACCCTTGTAACTCTTATTAGTACCTTTTCAAGTAGTATCACACCAAATGGTACATGTATATGGAATTTTACTCCCATGTACTGTTAGGCATATCAAAATTCCTTTTGTGTTCTAAAACCAACTTTAAATCAATGAATTGACTACTTGATTGCTATAATGGAACTGAGAGCAACACTTGGGAATGTTATTATCCAATAATTAGGTAGTTGAATAGTATGGATAAGGGTATAATTGAACCTGTTTAGTTAGAGCTTTGAGATATTGCACTAGGTACTATTTTTGGACCTCACATGTATATCATATAGATATAACACAAGGCAATCACTTGTCCTTAAGACCCTTGAAGCCCTATTCCTTGTTGTCCTTCATAAAAACTTATAAAACAAGGGATTACATGAAATTTTGAACATGTAGTTACCGTAAACCCTCTTATTGCTTCTAGTTTAGGAAATTCCTACATAATTTTAAATATTTAGAATTGAGATTTCTATTAACATAGTGTTTTCAAGCATTAATATAACTTCACAAGAGTTAAAAAAAGGAGAGTTTAAAGGGGTCCTGCCAACACCCTTATTTAGGACCTATCTTAATAGACCCGTTGTGTTCCATTGATTGTAGTGGTCACTCTTTCTCATGGGCCATTTTATTGTGTGGAAACACTCACTTCATTACCATATACCTATCTAAATAGCCCTAGAAAGTCGCACTAATCATATTGGTACAAATTTGTAGTTAGGTTTTTGTGTGGACCCACTAAGCACATTACACCATACCTATGTCATTGGCCCCAACCTTTAGTGACATTTTCTCCTATGCATCCCATATATATTATTTTTGAAACCATGATTGTGGCATTTGCATTACTCACTTGGAAATGTAGTGTTACGAGTTTCGAAGAAAATTGATTTGAAAACACTCAAGTTGTTATTGATAAAAACTTTGTTGAAAGTTAATGACAAGCTCATGAATGTGGAATATGTTCCTAAACAACTATCACAATTTATTATTTAATTCAAGAAATAATCATTCCACCAAGAGGGAGTTGAATCATCCAATTACATGGGACCTCACTCCAACCCCTTTGTTTTTTATCTACTACTTCCTAAATTAGACATGAATAAGTTTAATGGCTCCAAACCCACTAACTAGGTCATTCAAATGGAATTCTACTTTTCACTACATAACATCATTGATTCCTTAATAAAACTTTATTTTGGTGTCTTGTATTTTGACCTTGAAAGCTAGGAATAGTGAAAATGGCATTAAAATTCCCATAGAGGTTATTCTACTTGGAATACGTTTGTATCATATCTCTGTGAATGTTTTAAACTTAATTCTCATCAATTGGGTTGCTTGACCAAGCTCAAACAATCATGAGAATTGAAGGATATATCTTCTTTGGAAACTTTGCTTTTCCACAAATGCTTAATTAGTGGTATGAAGGAAAAAAATTACGCCCAAGTTTTGATAGATCACCCTACCACTTGGATTGAAGCCACTCAATGATCTAGGTCAAGACACCAAGTTGTCAATGCTAAAAGAAACAGATTTTATTCCCCATCCATATTACATTAATCCCTCCCCTCCCTCTCCTCCTCCACAAATTAACTCATGCTAAACTAAAAAATGTCAATTTAAGATATTTTGCTACAATTGTGATGAAAAATATTTTGTGAGGAGCACAAAAATTTTATGGTCATTTTAGAGGACATTTCATAAATGACAAGGATTCTCTTCTTGAAGCACCTTCTTCTTAGCAAAATGATGACCTTCCTCCCTTTGATCAACTAGATGTAAAACTCCAAATATCCTAACATGCCTTGATTAACATTTTAGCTCCCCAAACCATTTAATTAATTGGTTACTTCAAGTATCATAAAGTTATTATCCTAATTGATAGTGGTAGCACGCATGAATTTATCCATTATTGGGTATCCCAAGAGGCACGATGCTATATCCATGTGATAATCAAATTTTATATTATGATTGTTAATGGAGGTTCCATGAAATGTTGAGATTGTTGTGAAAATGTGCACTTTCAAATTGGTGATTATTCTTTGAAATCCCACATGTTTGTTCTTGAAATGGGTGGTTGTGACATTTTTTTTGTGTGTTGAATGGTTATGTGCACTAGGTGTGACATCCCCTGCAGGTTAATTCCCTTTGTAAACATTGAAAGTAATTCATTGTAATTGTGTAATCATAAATTAAAATAACTATGAGAAAAGGACACAGATTCAATTTCTTGAGGGAGATTGCTTGAGGAGGTTGGTTATTTTAAATATCAGTAATGGGTAAACCGCACACCCATGGTATTCGAAAAGTAGAAGAAAACAAAATAAAAATATAGTTGTATAGTTTACTTTTACCATATACAATCATTTGTTAGTTTTTACCATAATTTATAGTATTCACTCACCATTTTTGTAACCCGTGGTATTTGAAATATAGCGAAAGTACATCACTCTTGATGTAATTAATTTTTAGTGGATAGAACCTTCTTATAATAATTGTGTTGGCACTACTAAATATGTCTTATTTATTGATGATGGCCTCCATAAATTGTATTACATGTACTCTATCTACTTAGGGAATTGGGAGAGTTTTAAACCTTAATAAGAATGAAAAAATGTTTAACTCCTTTATAATGCAATTAACCATTAAAAATAAATAAAAAATGAAACTCAAAACTTCCTAGTGCATTGATTAAATAAAGTTAGGTAACATAATCTCTTCATCATGCATCAAATTCATTACTTTTTCATCTTTAATAAATAACAAAGTAAAGTAATGATGACAAAAAAATGGTTATAACAGGGATAAAATAGAGTTGAACTAGCACAGAGGGACAAAGACAGTAAATTGCAAGGACGTTGAGATTCAAACATGGGCAATAAATGGAGGGAAAGTAATTTACAAAATAAGTTATTTAGGATTATTATAACATTTTCCTAAAGCGTCCTGCATTCATTAACTGAATATCTATTAATTACCTTTAAAATATAAGGTAATTTTACAATTTAAAAGTTAAAAATAAATTAGTCAACCTAAGAATTTTTTACAATATTTACCGAAGTTTAGTGAAGCAAATCTAATAATTTTAGATAAAATGAGAATTAAGTTCATAGTTGAGTTTCAAAGTAGAATAAAAATAATAACATTATGATTTGTTTTATTGTAATTTTTAAATTATTAAAAAAATTCAAAAAAATAATTATATATTTTTTTAAAACTATTAAATGATTTTAATTTTATAAAAATACTATTAAAAAAATAATATTAAATAGTTAAATTTTTAAAATAAATTTAATTAAAATAATAAAAAAATATTTATTAAAATATTTAAAACTTCAAACATCTTCACTCAATATCCTTAAAAATTGGAGTAAACCATGCTAGATAAAATCGACTTACCCCACTTAAAAATAATGGCATTGTCCATTGTATGAAAAAAATCCATGATAGAGGTGTTATCAACAGCTTTAAAAACATAATACATAGGTGCATATCTAAGATATTAATAGGGAGGAGTTTCTCTTAGAGTAGTTGTGTCTAAATTTTAAAATTTTAAGAGATTTAGATTATATTGTTGGTGAATACAGTTGCCCCATAGTAACTCGAGGTCCCGATGTGCCTAAACTCTCTATAGTGTTGATAAGTAGTAGGATGCTCGGACTTTGACTGATGGCCTTTTCCTCTTGATACGGTAGTGGCTCTGCAAGCTACTCACCTCCTTGTGATAGCTTAGATCCTGAAAGTTATGAAACCATTCTGAATTAAACTAGTTTTACCTCTTCTTTAGTTCCTTCTTGCTAAGTTGCAGATCAACACATAACCATGGGAAGAGGCATAACGACTCAATCTATGGCGAGAAGTATTTGAGGTTCATTTGAACAACATATTGTTCCATCCTTCATGCTACAAGGTATGTTTCAGATATCCTGAGGAGGTTTTTGATTTTTGTGGGCGTCCGGTATTTGGCTCTATTCCACTTTGGTTGACTTTGTCTTCGAATGCCGAGTATATGGGCTACAACAAATTTTTTTCCCCATCTGCTCTTTTTCTATATACTTCTAGGGTTTTGAGTTTGATAACATGTTTGTATACAACCTCATGCACTCTATTCTCTGTCACATTTTGGTTATTTTTACCATAGCACTTTATATTCTCTTTTGTATATATGTGACCCATTTCCACCCTCTGCAATGTCATCCATATTTCATCCAAGTCTGATACATTTTGAGACACTTTGTCATCCTTCTTCACTGAGGAAGAACCTTGTCTACTCTTTAATGTTTTTTCTTCCATTCGAGACCAGTGGCCGTGCATCTGCTATATCACCAGACCTTGTAAAAATTTTGGCTTCCGGGTATGTAATTTCTGGATGACCTGCAAAGGTTGTTATTGCTACTGTTGCAACTAAGAATCTGTAATTTTTCCATCCTCTGGTCTTCTCCTGCCTAAATTGGTCATTTGGCTCTGGCCTCTTGCCGGTTTCATTTTCCCGGTACCAAAATTGTTCTATTCTCCAGTGGTTTGTATTGTCTCGAGGCTAGTAGGTGGCATTTACTACCGGGATCACATCCCATTACCAACACCTGCCTATCGAACACTTCCCCATGTGCATCCTCGTATATTGCCCCTATATATTTGGTATTATTCTCATGTCCTTCCTTTTTGCCCGATTTGGATGACCTCCTGACGACATACTTCAATTTTGGTTGTATGTGGGTTTATTCTCCGCACAAGTCCATACCCTCGTGAACATTCCTTCCGGTTCCTGAGGGGGTCGTAGTTATTTCTAGACCCTGTTTATATCTTTTCACAGCTACCCACTTGTACATCCCCATTTATTGCTATCAGACTACACTTTTTGGATTCGTTTGTGGTCTTTTCGCGCACTATGTGGTTATGGTGGGACACTACTCCGACTCATTTGCCAACGAGGCCCTTATACGGGCCACGATGGATGCCGAGTCACACCTCCTGCATTTTGTTGATGCTAACCATCGGGGTGACTCACGATCTCTGGACACTTAGCACAACATTTTGGGTGATTCCTGTATGCCAGATGGCAACCATGCGTCCCTCTTTTCGCAGGGTGGTGAAAGTGCTTCATGGGGACGGCGTTCCAAACACAAGCAATGTTTTATTAAAACCACCTCCACGCCACTTGCATTGTCTTTGGACAATGTTGTACTAGTTGACAGGATTTCTAGTCTGCAGAAGCACACTCTCGTAGGAAGGTGGTACTTCTCAGAAGTTAGTGACCCAGACATGAGAGACTGGGTAGAGGAGAAGTGGAAATCGATGCTAGGATATGTGCCGACTGTTGTGCGACTTTTGAAAGGTTGGTATAGTTTCCATTTTCTAAGTTAGGAGGACTTGGAAAAAATCAAATCAGTGCCATGGATTAATGGGAAGAGTTTCCTGGCGCTACATGACTGGTACATTGGATACGATTCACTCCATAACACGCCACAAAACAAGTTCATCTGGGTGAAATTACCGGGTTTACCAATTGAGCTATGGACGATATAGGTCCTTATGGATATTGGTAATGCTATCGGCAAATTCGTTTATGTAGATCCTCGATGCTTGGGGGCTCTGTACAAACGAGTGGCTTGGATCGTGATTGAAAAGGAATATCTTAGCGGCTTTTCAAACCATATTGATTTGTTTTGGGGCGAGACTCAGCTATCTGATCCGGATTTAAACAGGAACGCAATAAAATACAAAGATAACCATATACACAAAGGTGCAGCGGAAATAATGCTTCATTTCATTAATGGAAAATACCGAAATATGCTTACAACCAGAAATGGAAATAACCCAGCTAGGGCGATGGTAGCTTA
>APFE030936245.1:112330-168660 GCA_000404065.3 Pinus taeda
GTACATCAATTTCCCGGGGTCGTAACTTTGGCATACGATCTCCGTTTGACGCGTATGATAGCTCGTTAGAAAGATCTATCCGAGAACTACCACTTTGGGAAGGGAAAAATCAGTCCATGGACCCATGTTACCCCCAGATTTCCCAAAAAAACGTCGTTTAGGGCCTCAAAACGGCTCCGGAAGTTCAGGACCCAAAAAAACTGCTAAAAATAGTAAATTGTGCTACAATTTAGGAAACTGAAGAGACTGAAAGAGACAGTTGTGGGGGTCCAAATGGGATAGGTGGGTGGCCACCAACATCCACCTGGATCACTATCATAAAGATTGGACTTCTTGGGGGTTCCTTTCTGGTGTTCACACTATCACCACACCAGACATCTTTTAGCACAATGCCCACGTCGGCCGGGAGGACGATTACATGGCAGGGATTTCTCTGGTGCATTTTTGAAGTCTCATTATGGGGGAGGTTGGCCTACATAAAACATTCGATATGGAATTTCTGCTCCGCAACATTCAGGTATTCCCCTTGGCTCCTATCCTCCCCGCTCACATAGATTTGACTCTTCATTAAATGGTTCATCAACCATTCTGGTTCCTTCTTCCCCATTACCTTCATTGAAGTCTGATTTCCCGGCCCCCTCTAGTCTAGTAAGACATTCCCGTAAACCCTCTCTGAGATCAATCCACCCTGGCCCGGAGGAACTGCCACCTTTCTCAGCTCCATACCTGACCCACGACTTACCCTCCACCACCCAAATCATGTATGTTCCATCTTGGTCACCTTCCATTTTCACTAACTGGAATAAGGGGCTTAGGACAAGTGTCACTACGCCCAACTCGCCACTAGACTCACCTGCAAACTCAATGGGTAGTGACCTGGACTTTCTGCTCGATAGGAGATCATTGGACTTGCGGACCCTTACCATCCACAAGCCATATGGCTCTCCTACCCCCCACATCAACCCTACTTCTGTTGGTAACATCACTGTCTGGTGGAAACAAAACCGAGGAAGTCGACATTTTAGAGGACATCCCAGGCCTAATCCTCTTTCCTCCCCTATGGACCGATTTTTGGTTGATGTGCCTATTGCTGGCGTCCCCGCCTCATGGGCCTTTAGAGCATGGCTATCCGAGCAAGCGTCTCCATGACGTTCATTTTGTCTCTAAATATACGGGGTTTGGGGGCTGCCATGAAATATGGGGCCCTCAAGAGTCTTTTCTCCTCTTTTCACCCATATATCAATCTATTGCAAGAATCCATGCACTCTCTTCCTCAGGTTATACAATATTTCCGGAAAATGCTCCCAGAATGGCATATATCTGCTACTGCAGCTTTGGGTCTCTCTGGCGGTTTAGTGTTTATTTGGGACCCTAGATGGGTCAGATTTAAAGCTTATAGATGTTTCGTGGGAATCCTCCTTGAAGGACATATCTGCGGAATGGGCGGTTGTATTCATATTTTGAACACTTATGCTCCTTACAGAGATAGGACCATTTTCTAGGACCATTTGTTTTCTTCTGGTATTATGGAGTTGGCCTCCCTCATCATTTTTGGAGATTTAAATTGTACCATTGCTTTGGAAGAAGTATGGGTATGGTCTAGAAGGATTGGTCCCTTGGCGGGGATGTTTCGTGATTCTCTTCTAGCACACAAATTTGTGGACATTTTCCCGGATGAAATGGCTCCCACTTGGGACAATGGGCGCGCACGAGAGGCATATGTCGCCAAGAGACTGGATCATTTTTTAATGCATGAACAATTGGTTTCTCGCCTAGGAGATGCGAAGACAAAGATTATCAGTAATTTCTTATAAGATCACAGACCTATTACACTTATTTGGAAGAGGTCAATGGTGCGCTTGGGCATTCCATTTAAATTCAACAAAACCTGGCTAGATGATCCGGAGTTTAACACTCTAGTGAGGGATACATGGCGCTGCGATGGGGATATTAGATCCTCCCCTGTGGATCAGAGACTGGACAAACTGGAGACTCTCTGTGGGGAAGTGAAAAACTGGCAGAAGAGGAAAAATTAGTCCATGAAAAAAGAGATTAAGGATATTCAATGTGAGCTGGACCTCCTCCTCCCAATGATGGCCACGAATAATCTTCCAGACGCTACCCGTTCACACATTCTGGAGTTGGAATTGAAAAGGAAAAGAGTCTTAGATTTTGAAGAAGCCACTTGGCGCCTTAAGAGTCGGGCTATCTGGATTAAAGAGGGAGACAAAAATACTAAATTTTTCCATGATTTTGCAAATCATAGGCGTAAATCAAATTCTATATGGGGGATTCATGATGTTGAGGGAAACCATATCCAATCACAGGAGGAAATATCCAAAGCTGCGACCTCACATTTCAAAGCGACATATGAGCGCAACGAAAACATTGTTTCTGAAGATCCCATATGGAGGATTGAGCACTACCCTAATATGTTTGACCAAGAATCAAATGATGCACTGTACAGAAGCATAACTGAGGAGGAATTACTTAATGTCCTTAAATCATTCAATGACGATAAAAGCCCGGGACCGGGTGGGTGGACTATGCAGCGGTTCACACATTTCTTTGATATTTTCAAAAATGAACTACTGCAAATGGTGGAGTTGCCTAGACTCACTGGGAATGTACACCATTGTATTAAGTCTACTTATATTGCCCTTCTCCCGAAGCGCAATCCTCCCGCCCGTTTTGAGGACTACAGACCAATCTCATTGTGCAACCTTATCTACAAGGTTATCTCAAAAACCATTGTTGGGCGTATGCAGAGTACTCTATCGCACCATATATCTCTTGAGCAACATGGGTTTCTACAGGGAAGACAAATTCATGACGTCGTTGCAAATGCACAAGAATGCATGCATTCAATTCATACAAGAAACCTCAATGTTGCCATCCTGAAAGTTGATCTAAAGAAGGCTTTCGACTGCCTGGATTGGGGTTACCTCAGGCTGGTCCTATTCAAAATAGGCTTACATCCCAAATGTGTTGAATGGATTATGGCGTGCGTGATTAATGTTGATTATTTTGTGATTATAAACGGATACCCTACAAAATTCTTCTGGGCGGGGCGTGGACTGAGACAGGGTTTCTCTTTGTTGCTGTTGTTATTTTTCCTGGCTATGGACGGCTCGAGCCTACACATTTCAAAAGCGGTGGAATGAAACCATTTCTAGGCTCTGCAGATGGGAAGCAACATCAACATATCACATGGTTGCTCCATAGATGGCGTGCTCATCATGGGTATGTTGAATCGTTTTTCATGGTTGTGCCTTTTTCATATTTTCAGGAAATTTGCTAATGCTACTGGTTTGTATATGAATGCACACAAATCTATTATTTATTATGGAAATTGTGATTTGGACATCATTGCATGCATAAAAAATCTGTTTGGAATTGAAGCCGAGTTGATGGGTCATGGTATGAAGTACTTGGGATACCATATCAAACCTTGTAAATATAGGAATGTCGATTGGCTATGGCTTGTAGATAGATATTTTAAGAATATTTCAGGGTGGGTATATAGATGTTTGTCCCTAGGGGGTCGTGTCATCCTTTCACAAGCAGTCCTTGACTCCTTAATCAACGAGGGGTATACTAGCCCATTTTTACCTTATTCCTGCTACCATCATTCACTGTCTCAACCGTATTATGGCTAATTTTATATGGGGTGGTAGTCATGAGCATAAGAAATTTCACTTGTCTAATATGTCTAAGATCACTCTGCCAAAGGTCATGGGGGGATGGGGAATTCTAGATCTTCGTCGTTTTGGATGGGTGTTATTAATCAAGTCTCTATGGAGAGGTATTTTTGGGATGGGAACATGGAGTCTGGTCATCAGACAAAAATAATTAAAGAACCATGATTTCATATACTGGTTCCGAAGGGGTTCCATTAGGGTTATAAATGGATCGACTATCTAGCTCAGCTTCAAAAAAGTCACTAAGATCTTCCTACAACACCTGGCTTGGAACATTGTATCGAGCCACAACATTCTCATTGGCATCGACCACATTTTGGCTACTGGCAATGAGGATATGATCCTGGAGCAGCTTATAAATACCCTAAATAGAAGAGGCATATACTTTTGGTATCAAGCCATTTCACTGTGGAGGGGTCCATACCCAGTCTGGAAGAGTGCACAAGAATTGGGTCTATCTGGACATTGGGACCTGGAATGGGACCAGATTGTAGTCGGGATGAAACAACTTGGGATATGTCGTGCTAGCATTCATGACAAGTTAATCTCGTCAAGGATGATGAAGAATGATAACATTAAAATTGTAGATATATACGTCACTCTTTGTTCCGTGGATGCACAATTGAATGAGAAACATGTTTTATTTTCCTTTTGGAAAACTAAAATCCCAAACAAAATCATCCTCTTTACTTAGTTGGTTGGTTTTCCATAATAAAAATATTACTTGGGAAAACTTGCAAAAGAGACAATGGCAAGGACCTGGAATCTGTCCTATCTGCAAAGAGGAATCAGAAAATAACAATCATATTTTCCTCACATGTCAACATACAATTCAGGTATGGAAAAGACTTTCTTCATATATTGGTTTTCCATATATTCAACATGAATGCATTGTGGATTGTTTAAGGTGGTGGAGCTCTCAAAAGTCTGTCTGGAGAATCATTCCACCCATCCTATTTTGGGAAATATGGAAGTGGAGAAACATTTGCATCTTTTAGAATTACAATGGAAATTTCTATAAGATAATTGAAAGTGTTTTAATCGACCACACACTACATACATCAAATGAAATATACTCCAAAGCACCTCGTTACAAGAGGACTGAACTTCATATGGAATACCCTATGGGTTTTTTTGATGGTGCTGCTCAACGACACACATATGGTTGCGGTTTTTGGCCATCTCAAAGGCACTGACATATAGAACATACTAGCATGGAGGTAGAATGGAGGTAGAGGCACTAACACATAGGATGAAGCAATGGCATTATGGGGCCTCCTGTGGTTCGCTAATTTCCTTGATATCCCTTTCATACATATCCATTGGGATTCAAAAATTATAATTGATCAAATAATGGGCAATGCAAACATCACAAACCCATTATTACATGGTTGGCTAAGGAGAATTGAACTACTATGGAAACAACACAACAACTCCACTATCAAGCATGTTGGCAGAGAATAGAATAGGGATGTAGATGAACTATCGAAGAGGGGCTTAAATGGTAACTCTAGAAAAATGCACTTAGAAATTATCCTGAATCAAAAAGTCATAGATATAGGAGACTTCCCATTCCCTGACTAAGTTTCTTCATCCCCTCCTTTTTTTGTATAATTTTTTGAACTCTACCAATCTTATAATTGTTTTAGCTTTCAATCATCCGGAGGAATGGACATGTTGTTATTTCAACACTATACAACCGGCTAGAAGAAGTAGATGACATGCCGAATGCATACTATTTTCTTCTACGGTTTTGAATTGCACAACACTGTGTCATGCATGTTTATAAATTGGATATGTATGTGGTCTATGAATTTTTATATCTCTTTTTATGTTTTGTATATGACAACACTTACATGGAATGTTGAAATGGCATCTCCAAATAGAACTATAATGATATGGAACATTTAAATGACATTGTAATTTCTTGATTTCTGAACCATTAATATATAATCATGTTTTTTTAGTACTAAGAAAAAGAAAAAAAAAATTGAAAAAAAAAATTTTAAATCATAATTTAAATAAAAATTGCTTTCCAATTTAAAAATCAAAATAAATTTTATAAATATATAAAATATATATATATATATATATATATATATATATATATATATATATATATATATTTTCTACAATTTGGGACGGATAATTCAACACCACTTGGTGCTTTATTTATTATTGAGGGTTGATTGAATATATTCAAAAAATCCCAATGCAGTTAAAAAAACCATTTAAACTGCTAAAAATCAAGATTTAACCTCATTTCTTCCGTCGGATTCCGTCACCGGAATCTCCAAAAAGTCGCATTATAGACAACTCCATTCAATAATTTTAACACATTACCGTCTTTGGGTTCCAAGTTGCCTGAGGCCACCGGTGCGTAGCGTGATTCCTTAAAGATCTGCAAGCGTTGCCGCGTTTTCGGATGTCGATGTCTCGATATCGACGTTGCCCCCACCTGCCATCATTATTCTGCAATCATTTCCCACTTCAGGCTGCCCTGGAGGTGTTGGTGGACGACGTAGGGATTGCGCAACCTTATTTTTAAAAAATTATATTTTATACCAATTGTTTTTAATGTGATGTTTTTGGAAGTTTGTAGGATGGATTTTTTTGTTTAATTTTTTTTAAAATCATAGTGTTACGGGTAATTCTGTATCATTAAAGTGTTCTAAGTTTTTTAGAGTACTGAATCTATTTATACAATGAAAAACTAGTTTAAATAACACAAATTAAAATTTCACTTCAATATTTTTTGGTTAAATTTTAAGATCAGAAAATTTAAAAAATCACACTAAACACAACCCCTATTTTATATGAAATGATTACATGGACTTGGAAAGCGAGCAAAGAAGATGTATAAATGGTGGTGAACAGTAAATCCTTTAATAACGACAAATGTAATAAATTTGGCATCTAACCGATGAATATTTGTTTGTATCAACAATTTTTTTCCCGGTCTTCTTTCAAGTGTGATAATTCATCATCAATATGGAGAAACATTATATTTTATGATTGTATTTTAAATTTTCCTAACACTATTTAACATGCAACTACAAAATCTCCCAGACATTTTTGTAGAAGTACTTACTACTTTTTCTAACACTTCATTTAACATGCAACTACAAAATATCCCCTAAAAAATGTAAAGTACGTGTAGAAACAAATATAATCAGATATATTATATTTTACATAACACGGAATTTGTGAGTTATAAGATGAATGGTCACGATTTCAAGAAAATGTGCTTATTGGTATATTAATCAAGGATCAATGTGTATGAAGAAGAGGATATGATTTAGAGTTGTGTTTGTATTTTGTAGGTGAAACATTGTATTTTAGGATAAGTGTTCAATAAGTGTTTGGTACGTATTTGTTTGATATTTTAAAATAAGATATATGTTTGAGACCTATTTTACTTATTTGATTTTAAAATATTTTTTTTGTTAATTTTTTTATTTTTAATTAGACAAAGAAATTTTTTTATGATCTCTTATTGTGTAAGATAAAATCGAAATTTGAATAGAAAAGTTCTTATGATCTCTCATTGTGTGGGATAAAATCGAAATTCAAAGAGATTTTAATTGTTCCATTAATATTCTATTTTGGAAAAACAAATCTTTATGTTTAAACCACATATATAATTGGAATAGTTGGATGATGTCTATGGCTAGGGTTTCCTCACAGACCTATTTAAATTTTTCTTCTTGAACACTGGTACTCACCATTATGGACACATTGTAGCTTCATCGAATGAGTCGTTGGACTTGGAAATAACACTTCTAGTAGCAAATAAACAGGTTTGATTTGTTGGTTTGTTTTTGGAATTAGTTGAGATGTTTTCTCAACAACTAGTTTCATGTTTAGAAAATGTTGGATCTAAATCCTCATATATAAGTGTGATGTACTAAGCTTTTGATTAACGAATAAAAATATAGTTTATGCTCTATGGGTAAATACTTCCAACTTGGTATTAGAGCAAGGGTTGTGAGGGCTCGGGCTCGAGCACACTGTGTGTGATCCAATCAGTCATCAAGTGTATCTACAATCTTAAGATCCTATCTTGTGAAGAGTTGTTGTGAGAGTGAACTGTATGTGGTTCGTGCATGTCTTGTATGGTGGGTGATTTGTGATAAATTGGTGTGTGTCCAGCTGTGAGGGACCAATTGGATTATCGCAAATCTATCCAACTAGATTGGCATAGCTCGTTTCATAGCGACCTTTCATCAATCTGTCGTGTGCTCAATGTCCTATTACGTACTCGTTCCAAAGTGTCCTTTCATCAATATGCCACGTGCTCATTCCAAAGTGTCCCATTAGTCTGCAACTTGTGGAATTCTCGTTGTGAGGGATGGATCTTGAGGCACTGGAGTTGTGGAGAACATAGCTTGTGGAGAGAGTAGCCACTAGTATAAATGTAATTGTTGTCTGGATTAATTAAAATCCATTGATTAGAGGAATATTGAGGCAGAAGAGGGCCACTTGAGGATGATTGTTCCATTGCCATATCTTGCAGAGCTGCTTTGTAGATTGTTACCAATATTCGTATTACACAAGATAAGATTTTATGCGTGATCTCTTTTAAAATGTAATGCTTGGCATTGGAAAGTTTTAATGGACATAACTTCCCTATGTGGAAAGTCAAAATCCAGCTACAAATGATGAATACAAATTTGTGTGTATTACTAAATGGTACTTAAGCAACTCCCACTGATCTCACTCAATTAAGTGCTTGGGTGAAAAGAGAAGAGAGACCTAAGTCTATAATTGGGTTATCTTTATCAGATTCCCAACTTCATCTGATTGATTTAAAGAAATATTCTGCAGAAATATGGAACATTTTAGTAAAACATTTGGGGAAAAGGCGGTAAATGCAAAGTTCTCATTAAAATTACAACTTCTAAAACTTAAAATGTAGGAAGCATTATCATTGTGTATTCATATTAATTAACTCAAGTCCATTATGAATAAGTTGATAGAAATTGGCAACAAAATAGATGAAGAAGATGTTAAAGCTATATTGTTAAATAGTTTGTCATCAAATTATGATAATGCAAATTTTACATTAAGTCAATTTTCCGCGAGAACCTTGGATGAAATGATTGCAACACTCCTAGCATAAGAGAAGAGGATGAAATCAGGTAATGCAGAGGACAACTCACATACTGAGATGGCATTATTCTCCAAGGGCAGAGTCAATAAAAACAAGAACTCAGTGGAATGTTTTTACTGTCGAAGACATGGATATACAACGTTCAATTGCAAAATTCACGCTAGAGATATTTTGAATGGAAAACTCAAAGAATCAACTAACATAGCCATTTCTAAAAATACATTAGATGTTGTCTCTGAAGAATCAATAGATTTTGACAATGATTATGAATTTACTATTGAGCCTCTCAAACTTTTCTAAAGCTTAGTCATTTAATTATGTTATATTTAGCATATGTTTACTTTAAGTTTGTATATGTATGACAAGGAGGTCAAGTTGTATGGTCAAATTTTGAATAAAATCAGTACCTAGACAACTATCCTAGATAATTGTCAAACACAATGAGCTATGTCATGTGACAAATGGGAGCTTGTCCATAGGATGGTTAATTACTTGGCCACTTTTTCTGACAATTACAACGAGCTATGTAATTCGGTAGAATAAAGTGAGTCAATATTTTTGATCATGCAAGCTCATCAACAATGGTCAAAGACAATTATACGTTAAATGAGTCAAGTGGGAAGCTCGAAGATTATGGTGGAAAAAAGAGTGATGGTCGTGAGACTTCAAAGTGGGTATAAGTGTCAGTGAAGGCCATATCAGACTAATGGAATCTATATGTAGAATATAATTCATTTAATAATACAAGCGTTAATGGAGGGACATGAAAATAACACTTGTAATAGCAAATAAACAGGTTTGATTTGTTGGTTTGTTAGAATCAGTTGAGATATTTTCTCAACAACTAGTTTCATGTTTGGAAAAAATTGGATCTAAATCCTCTTATATAAGTGTGATGTACTAAGCTTTTGATTAACGAATACAAATATATTTTATACTATGTCGGTAATACTTTCAACTCTTGGAGGACCGACTAATTTGGGCCTCATTCAGAGTAGGAATTTCATTTCAAACCTGAAGTATAGTGAAATTTGATGATTTTTGCAACTCTAATGCTTGTTTTAACTATTTAAAAAAAAAGTTGACGGGATAAGAAAAAAATTAACTATTTAATGAGCAAATAATCCTTGTGATTTACACTTTTACCCCTTAAATTCCATTCTATCCCTATCAGGTTGGCCCTCACAAAAAATTCTGAGCATCTTCATATACACTTGACCAACCTCTCAAGGATGACACCCTACAAGTACTCAAATTAATCATCAATGAAATCGACAAGCATACCCCTCAAACAATTGAGGAGACAGATCTACCCTTGCCTAAATCCCATCTTGATGGACACACGAGGGTTTTAATTGAAATCATGCTCTAGACTTCATAAATTCCCTACAATTCATTTCATTAGTCGAAGACACGGAGCCAAGGTATTGTGAACATTTATGGGAGCACTGGGGCACTTAAACTTTGATGATGGTTCCCCCACTGAGGAGTCCTATATATATATATATATATATATATATATATATATATGAGGCAAGTCCTATGGTGACATTTCAAGGTGTTCACAAGGCAGTTCCTTATTGGAGATCTAAAAAGTTATTGTGTGAAAAAGACAAGCCCTATTCACTTCGTTAATAGCCCTTGATTAGGACATATGTAGGGAAAAAGTGAATCAGGTCTAGGAGATAAGCCTGATTTCGAGGTGGGAGTCAAGCTCAACGAAATCTCGTTCATGTAGAATGTGGCTCTATTGGGAATGTTCACTAACAAAGGGATTTCAAGTGAAAGCCTCAAGAACTAGACAAAAGAAAATTTCTCTAGTCCCATCGGGTACGAACCCAAAGGTTTGACATTGGAAAAAAGCTAGTTGGCTTGGATCATGTTTTTTTGGCACATATTTCAAAAAAGCGTTTTGCACTCTCATCGGAATTGGGAATGCCAAATACATTTCCTTAAAAAGTGGTTTGTGGATTTTGAAGTGGCTCTCAAATTTTTGAGGTCACCTTTATAGATGGAATTTAATGGGAAAATTGTCGAGGTGATTTTACCATCAAATACAGTTAATTTTTTCATAAAATCTTAAACATTTTTGTTTGAAATTGTGAATATGGGTTGGGAAGGTGTGAAAACCGTCAAATTTGACAGGTAATTCTGTTTGAAATTCCAACCCTTATCACTTTATTATGGATTTGTTTACTAGGATTCACGTGCCCTTATTCTTGTGGTCAAAGGAGGTGTTCTAGGAGTTTGGAAATGTTCTAAGGTCTTTTTACGAAGTTGATTTATCTTTTCAAATCAATAGTTACATGGGAATGGATTATATTTTAGTTAGATTATGCTTTGGAGGAGAACTAGCAGACTCCATTTCAATTCAATGAAGAGATGCCATAATTTGTTGGGATTTGGACTATGAGGGCATCTCTTTTCGTCGTGAGCAGTCTCAATCATATGGAAACTTAGTTAGGGACTACACTAGGATAATGAGGCACAAAATATGGGTGAAGAAATCAATGGAAAAGGATTAGCCGACCCTTGCTACAATAGCTCATGTTCAATCCACATAGATGTTGTCACCCACATCGATAATAATACATTTGGAGAAGGCCCAAGATGGGACTATCCTAGTCTCTATATCAACTTTGGGTAAGTGTTTTTCCCCTTCTCCCCATTCCTCTCGCTCTGTTGATTCAAATTGAAATTTGGATCGTTTAAAGAAATGAACTTTACCTCAATCATGGGCATGGAAAAATATTTTATTTCAAGAATCTTAGGCCTCTTTGGCCCTCATCCAAAAATCCTTTATCCCCCTTACAAATATTCATATGTTAAGGGATCCCTCAATTACACTCTCTCGAAGCTCAGCCTCTAATCCCCCTTGATGATTCTCCCACTTAAGCAGTTCCCCTTATCTCATATAACCTAAAATACAGTCTTAAGTCAAAATTCCAAAATCAAAACTTGCTCATACAAGGAGTGGAGTGTGACATGGGTTTATTTCAGGGAAAGGACGAAAAACCTCTCATAGAGGCTGAAAATTGTTCCTCTCTATATCATAAAAAAAAAAGCGAACTTGGAGGTCTGTTTGGGAAAACAAAAGTTGCATATTAGGGCCCTTAGAGCAAATTCACTAGGGACAACCCCCTCTTAACCCCTAAACTGGAAGGGTCAGCCAATCCCTCCAAGAAATTTACCATGAAGCCACTGATGGATAATCATAATTCATCAATATTGTTGCTTCAAGAGATGATAATGGAAGGGGAAGGGCTATAAAATCCATTTCTACAACTCTCCTAGTCTGGGACTTCTTGACCATTAACGCTTGGAGGAGATTCGAGGATTTACTCATTGGCTAGAGGAAAAATGTCTTGCAACTTCAACACTCATGGGATTTGCATGTTGGACTGGGAAACTCCCTCCTCTCAAATGAGCTAAATACAAAATTTATGTTCCTCAACCTCTACGATCCATATGTAGATTGAAGACAATTATGGGACCAAGCCCTTCAAAACTAAAAAAATATGGACATGCAATGATTGAAGGGGACCTAACCTTCATGTTTGGGGCTAATGAAATAGGGGGCTTGATTTCTCAACTAGACCCTCTTTGAATACCTTGTACAAAGTCTAGATGAAGTCCTATATGACTTTAAACTAGCTAAAATTGCTTGGATAAATATGTGGATAGGAGAGATGAGGGTGGAAAAAATATTGAATAAATTCCTCCTCTCTGAAGCCTTCCTAGATGAAAACTCAATGTTTAGGAAATGGGTATCATCATGAGGGGACTCATACCATAATCTCGTTGTTTTAGAGATAGCTCCTCAAATGAATAAGGTCCCCAACCCCTTCAAACTAAACACTTCTTGGTTGGGGAGTCCTTTCCTAGAAATAATCAAGGATAATTAGATTCATTACAATCGATCATCCCTGGAATCCTCTCCTATTCAATTCCTTACAAACCTCAAAAGGGCAAAGGTAGTTGCAATCTCTTAGAAAAATGAGAAAAAGAAGAAGAATATGGAGCTCTAAGAGAGTTGGAATCCATGTTGAAACTTTGACATGATGCAGAAGGCCAAGGGCCACTAACATACAATCAAAAGAATGAATTAAAAGATTTGGACCATGCCAAAATGAAAATTCTCTTGAACAAAGAAAAATAGTGGAGATTGAAGAGTTGAGCATTATGGATACAAGTAAGTGATGAAAATACCAAAAATTTTCATCACTTTTCAAATAGGAGGAATGTCATCAACACCAATTGGGACATAGACAGAGTAAATGGTTCTAAAGCCACGTCTTTTAAGGAAATTGCAGTAGAAGGAACCCATCACTATAAAAGCTAATTCAAGGTTTAACCTTGAGCAACCATTGATGTTCTCAATGTTGCAAACCATTTCCCTAGTTTCATTGACCAAGAAGGAAATGACCAACTAATGGTTAAAATTACAAAGGAAAAATTACTCAGTGTCCTACATAGTTTTAAAAAATATAAGAGCTCAACCCCTAATGGGATTCCTATTGAATTTTATTTGGATTATTTCAACTTCCTAGGGGATGAATTGCTAAAGGTGGTCCAGTACTCCAAATCCTCTAGAAAAGTCTTGAAGCCTTCATTTGGATTTTATTGCCTCGATTCCCAAATTGGATAATCCTCTATGTTTTGACCACTTCATGCCCATTCCACTCCTCAACAAAATCTATAAAATAATCACAAAATTGATTATTCAAAGGCTGAAATATATTCTATTTGCTAACATCTCCTTGGAATAATTTGTTTTTTTTAAGAGTGACAGATGGGAGGAGTGATGATTCTTACATCGGTAAAAGGATTGACATATTTTTGGTTCATCATGGTATGTGTGTTAGTCTAGGGAATCTCTGGTCACATGTGGAACAATCCTATTTTTCTAACCATTGTCCAATCGTATTAACATGGAGGACGGAGACGACTAAAAGAGGGATACCTTTCAAGTTCAATCAGACATGGCTTTAGGATGATTCTTTCATTACTATGATCACGGATGTATGGAATTCATCTATCAACTTCAGGAACGAATCAACCATGGACAACATCAAACAAAAAATAAAATGCCTAAAAAGTCGGACTAGAATCTCGGAGAAACAAAAAAATGATTCTTTATTACAAGAATTGAAAGTATTGATGGCTGAGATCCGCGAGATTGGGGAGCTCTTTGCTACTCAGTTGCCACCCAAACATATTTTGAACAGATTAAATATTTTGGAGACCAAGACGAAGCAGACTCTGGAAATTCAGGAAGCCACTTGGAGATTAAAAAGCAGAGCTATCTAGATCGAGGAATGGGACCGCAACACAAAATTTTTCCATCGCTATGAAAATCAGCGGAGTAATCGCAACGCCATATGGAATATCACAATCATAGCGGAGTAATCGCAACGCCATATGGAATATCATAGGGGAAAATAGTGATAAGGTATACTCTGATAAGGAAATCTGAAGGGAAGCAGTCATATATTTAAAAAAAAAAAAATCAAAGTTAGGGAGGAGACACAATTTGATGAGATTTTATCGGGGGTGGAGGTATACCCCACCATGTTCGATGTTGAGGAAAATGAGACTTTATACAAGCCAGTCTCGATGGAAGAACTTCACTCTATCCTTAATTCATTTGCCAGAGACAAATGTACAAGCCCAGATGGCTGGACGTGGAGATCTTCCTACATTTTTTTGATATTATGAATGTCGACTTACTCGCGATGGTGGAGGAATCCAAAATCAGGCGGTCCATTCTCCGAGCCATCAATTCCACCTTTATCGCTATGATTTCAAAGGTCTCTTGTCCTTCCACCTTCTCGGATTTTCAGCCTATCTCCTTATGTAATATTACATACAAATCATTGCGGAGAGGTTAAAATTTTTCCTTTCGACATATATCTCTAGAGAGCAATTTGGTTTCCTTCCAAATCAATCCATTCATGATGTTATTGCTATATCTCATGAATGTGTACACACAATTTAGACGAAGAAACTTGAAGTTGTGGTGATGAAGATTGATTTACAATGGGCTTATGACAATGTTGGCTAGACTTTTCTTCGAATTATTTCACAGAAGATTGGACTCTCTAGTTATATTATTGAATGGATCATGGCGTGTGTATCACATGCATGGTTGGAAATTCTCATAAATGGTCTTCCTACTATTTGTTTTTGGGTTGGTCGGGGATTGAGACAGGGATGCTCGCTCTCGCCACTCCTTGACATTATTTTCATGGATGAGATCAGTAGGAAGATAATCCAAGCAAAGGCGGGAGGATATTTTGGGGTGTTTAGATGAACAGAGAGGTTTGTATTACCCACTTATTCTTTGTTGATGATATATTAACCTTTGGCATCTTGTATGTTGTTGAATGGGAAGCTTTATTCCACATTTTCCATCGTTTTGGTTTCACATCTGGCTTGATTTCCAATGTTCATAAATCAGTACTTATCCACTCATATGGTAATATCATTGAGATTAAACAAATTGTGGACCTTTTGGGGTTTCTTACAAACCGCTTCAAGATGGCTTCATGTACATGGGATATAGGTTGAAGCCAAACAATTATTGTGTACAAGATTGGCCTTGGCTACTACATAAATTCAAGAAGAAATTAGGATGCTGGACACATCGAACTCTAACCTTGGGAGGCAGATTCACCTAATTCAGTCGGTTTTACAACTTGTGGCAATATATTGGATGCACATTTTTGCATTGCCTGAACGCATTTGCAATGAGATAAAATCTATAATGGCACACTTTATGTAGTCGGGACCATAAGGGAACATAAAATTTCACCTGATAAAATGGGATGACATCACCAAGCCGCAGGACATTGACGAATGGGGGATTCTAAACTGTTAAGATATTTGGAAAATATCTCCTTATTAAGTCCATGTGGATATTTTTGTTTGGCGATGGCATTATACGGAGCATTTTCAGTGGAAAATGTCTAAAAGGTAAGTCATTTTCAGATTGGAATCGCAAAAAACAAATAGGCATAAAAAATGGCTCATACATCTGGAGGAGTTTCCAGAAATCTAAATACTCTTTCTACAACTCATTGGATGGGATTTTGGAGGGGGTAATCAGATCGTGATTGGAAGAGACAACATCATGGGTTTGGACACAGATTTTAGACTTCCGACATGTGTCCTCGAAGCTATACTCCAATGAGGTTTTTTCTTTTAGGACAGGTGATCAATGGGTGGTGTGGGGTACATCCAACATGGAAGGAGGCAGCACAACTTGACATGACAGGACATGTCGCTCGGATTTGGAATGCATTTGTAAACAATTTAAGGAATGTTGGTTTATGTAGAAGTTTAGGTGGAGAGTTCCTCACTTGGGATGGCAGTCTAAAAAACCACTTTGAGGTGGTGGCAAAATGTTATGGACACTTCTCTCTACAGGGCTTCAAATATGCCCCACGATCCTGGTACAGAACAATCTGGAAGTCATCTGCACCTTTAAAAGTCATCCTTTTTTGTAGGCTGGTATGGCAAGATCACTTCTTACTTGGAATAGCTTGTGCAAACACGGTTTTACTGAACTAGATTCTTGTGTTTTGTGTCGTACGAGCGAAGAATCAATATCACACTTGTTCCTTTATTGTAGCATTGCTTTACATGTTTGGTCTATCATACTTTTTGCTTGCAAGTTACCCTTAAGGATCTTTTTATCTATTGAACATTGTATGAGATGGAGAGTTGCATGGGGTGGTACCATTTCCTACATTCCCCTATTCATATTTTGGGAAATATGGAAGTCACACAACCATTGTATTTTTCACGGGCAGCCTATCCGCGTACATAAAGTATGTGCAAATCTTATATCATAGCTAAATCATATGGAATGAAAGTGCTCTCGCATCTGAAACGTGTCCAGGCGTCTCACACCCCCTCACATTATTTTGCCAGTGGGATACTTTCATGGTGCGGTGCAGTGGGGCAAATGTGGTTGTGGGGGGTGGCTCCATTTGAATGAGAAAACTTGTTACAAACTGCACTAGAGAGCTGGAAATGAAACAAACACTAGGGCTGAGATGATTGCCCTTTGGGGCTTGTTGTGGTTTGCTGGAGAAGAAGGGATACAAAACATACATATTTTTAGAGATTCACAGACCATCATCAATGGCTTCACGAGGGTTTCAAGCTTTGACCCGTCAGATCTACGGGGATGGAAGGACCGCATCAATGCTTTGCTTTGTCTTTTTGGAAGCTATACCATGACACATATTTACAGGGAATCTAATAAAGTTGCAGATGATCTCTCAAAAAGGGGACTGCATGACCCAGAAAGCCTCATGCTCTATTGCTCCACCATAGATGGCAATAGGCAAGAAGAAGGACAAATCGTCATTATGTAGTTGATGGGGCTTATTTATGTTTTATTTGTATATGAATGCTATTTCCTATGACGTTATTTCTGGAGATTTTGTGGACATATTAGGTGGTAGTTTATATATTTCTTAAAAACTTCTGTTTTTTTTCTTCTGAAACCTGATTATTTATGTTAAAATTTACCTACAATGTATGAAGAAGTTACTCCCAGTTGGTTGTCTCATCAAATTGTATGCATAGGACTATATGTAATTGGATTTCATCTTTAATATAAACACCAGTTAGTTTTTTTCTTCTAAAAAAAAGATAGATCCATGAAGCTAAAATACATATTCTAGTAATAAGAATATATATTAATATCTCTATAATGTTGGTAGAATTTTCTCTTCTAATTAAGATAATTTGGATGATTTTGATTGATAAACTTGGTTAATGATTAATTTTTATTCATTTCTTTTCAATAATATTTAAATGTATTGTTTCTATAGTTTAATAATGTTAGGAAAATTTGATTCAGTGAAAGAGTCAAGGTTGTTAACACAACGATAGTGAAAGTTATTAACACAACCATGTGGTTCTAATGTTGATGACCTGGAATCAAAGTTCTAATATCAATGTTATAAAAAGAGAGAGAAATAAAAACATAATAGGCAAACAAATAAACAAAAATCATAATAAAGTCACAAGAGACAAAATTTACATGATTCACCCACCATAAAATACATATAAAAAAAAGACTAATTTTTTTATTATATCACCACAAACTTCTTAGCATTTTTACAATATTCTCTTTTATTTTACCATGTCTTTACAATGACCCAAAAACAATTGAAAATAAAATTATGATACATTTAAATAAACTACATTATAAGAGTATATGGCATATCATAAATAAGAGTATAAGTCACTAAAACCCGTATCATAGATAATAATATAGGTCACTAAAACCCAAAGTGAGTAAACTACTAACCATAAACCTTGTAATCATCCTATCAAATCAAATTCACCCTAACCACATTAACAAATTATAATTTTTCTAAATAAATAATAATATTCTTCATACTCGTAAAATAATAACCTTCATACTGATAAAATATAGACCAAAAAATCTATGTGCCATTTAAATCCCATCAAATTTAAACCAAAAATTCTATGTGCCATTTAAATATGATGAAATTTAAACCAAAAAATCTATGTGATATTTAAATCTCATTATACAAATCGCGTTATAGACTACTGCATAAAAAAGTCTCCTGCATGTTCTTCCCAAAACATTCCGTTGGCCGTCACGGCATTGGTGAGAACGGCGTCAGTACATTTTTCTCTTCCCAAAAACCTTTGTTGGATGATCTGTAATATCCCTCCGCACATTGATGATATTTGGCACTGCGTGAAGTCTCTAAAATAATGTAACCGAGGAGCAAAGTTCAGAGTGACCCATACACCTTAAAGTGAAAATGCTGTTCAATTCCACGAGAATCTGCAGCACTGCAGGAAATTTCAGCCCAATTTGTTGACGGTTTAAGAGACAGGATCTCGTCAGAGGTAGCAATTTCAGGGATTTTATCTATTTATTTATTGATTGTGTCTTCATGCGCTTCTGATATTCTCTTCAATGGTCGCATCTGCAACTCTGTTCTTGTGGTGCTTGGTAGTTATTGACCATTTTTATGATATTTTATTTTGACTGTTTTTTCCTTAAATTATATTTTATATGGAATGGATTGTGGTGCTTGGTAGTTATTGACCTTTTTTATGATATTTTATTTTGATTGTTTTTTCTTTAAATTATATTTTATATGGAATGGATGTAGAGGTGTGGAAAAGTTAGAGGAATTGTTTGGAAAGTTATGGAAATGTCGGTCATATTTACAGAAAATCTGGCCATGATTTTTTAAATCCAAGTTATAACTGTTAAACTTCAAAATTTTAGGTGTCCTATAGGTTTTTGATGGCGCTGAATCGATTTCCACCATAAAAAACATGATTCAAACACTGCCTCTACAAAAAATTTTGAAATTTTTTTGCCTGGATTCAGACCACTTTTGACCGTCCAGGCAATTCCTCTGCCTCTTTAGATGACTACGGTGAAAAATGGGCAAATCAGAGGTGTCAAGGTGGTGCTCTATAGTTATTTACCATCGTTATAATATTTAATTTTGACTGTTTTTTCCTTAAATTATATTCTATATGGAATGGATGCAGAGGCGTGGAAAGTCGGCAAAGTAGATGTGTAAAGGGTGGTTAACATTGAGTGGTCAGTGGATGGCATCTCAAAGTAAGTTTTATTATTGGTAGAAAATTATTATAAGGTATTAATTTTTTTTTAATAGTGATAAATGGTGTATGTAGGTATGTATGTATGTGGTGATCTGATATTGGACTGATAAGTGGTTGACAATTTAAATTAAGTTTATTGCTTTATGGTAGAAAATATGGCATCTAATTAATAATTAAGAGCATGTGTTTCCTCCTAAGAAGTCAGAAAAAGGTAGAGTATATATGTTTTTATAAACTTAACAATCAAATCATTAAAATCGGATAATAATAATAATTATTAATTAGTGATATTAACAAAATAAAATATATAAAAATATGATAAGCTTAAAATTAAAAGTTAATTTCTTTTTTATTTAATAAATCTTAATTTAAATTCATCTATACTAAATCTTAATCATATTATTTTATATTTATATAAATTTTAGATTTTTATATATAAAAAATATTCTATATCCGATTTTATTAAAACTGTGATTATATAAATATATACATGAATGCCATTTTTTTAATTTAATTTTAAATATGATTATATATAATTTAAAAATAGAATTCATTGAAAGCGTTATATTTTTTTAGGTTTATTAATTTAACCTAAATATGGAGTTCTCACAAATATTAGTTACAAAACATAAATCATTAATTTAATTAATTTTTATATGGTAAAATGTATTTTAATTTATAAATAATATTTATATTTTATACATATTTCATATGGAAATATTTATATTTATAAATTATATATTAATTAATTAATTTATTAATTTTGTATATGTGTTTATTAATATATGTTTTGAAATATTATGGTTATAAATTAAAATCATTAATATTTAAATTTATTTTAATGTGATATTTTTTGGGATAGTCTAATTCTCTCAAGGATGGCTTTCATCCTCAATCTCTCATGACTATGACTATTTCTTGTATTCACATTTATCATAAATCAATTACATAGAAGATATCAACAGTAGAAACAAAATTCCAATAGCATCATGAAGAGACAACCAAACAAGAAATACAATAATTTTACCTTGGAAAAACCACTTGGGGGAAAAACCTAACAACCTTTTCCTTAGTGAAATTTGTTCAGTTCAACAAGAGATACATCAAATCCTTCAAGTCAAAACAGAGGTCAAACTAACCATAAACAGAACTAGGTCAAACTTGGTCAATAATAAGTAGCCCCATAAGCTTGTTCTGTTGTGCCTCAAATATTTCAGCCTTCATCACGGAATTAGGTCTGCCTCAGACTTCTCCCTTCCTTAGATTCATCCTTCTAGATCCTCACATTCACCCTTTAAATAATCTTAGGAGATATCCTTGATGTGATGTGAATTCTTCTCAATGGAGGAGGACAAATGATGTTTATATTGAGATCAAGGAAGCCCGAAAAGACACATATCTAGGGTTGGGCTAACTTGGAATTGACCTTACGTTTTGGAGGAAAAAAAATCATAATTTCAAATTTCAAATTACCCTCTTTTTGAAGCCGACATGAATAAAATGTCTTGAATTTACCATTATAGTTATTTGAAAGGATAAAACATTATTTATGAAGACCAACCAAAGCTATAAAATTCGACACACCAAAATAAGGAGAGAAACCTTCTATAGAGATCATCAACAACATACCAGATACCCCCAACTCTAAGGCTAATAAGAAGAGGAAACAAAAGGGGAATATTTTCAGCTGGGATGCAAAGCAAAAAGGCAGACAATTCTCCACTAGCTCAGGTAGATAAGTCCATGACTAATAGAATCCAAGCTAAGAAAGAATCAAAGAAGAGACAAGATGAATAGGAAGATGAGGTCGTTATCATTAGAGTGTGCCTGTAATGCCCCACACTTTTTCATCCACTAAGGGTACTCCTCTAACAAAGAACATGTATCTAGTCCTAAAATTCAATGAGCCAAGGACACCAAGTCCCAACCAAATTCTAGTAGAAAAGGATAATGAACCTAGGATAAGAAGCCCTTATCAGTACCAAAATATGTTGTTTGTAACATTCACTTTGAATTTGAAGAAGTT
The DNA here is from genome assembly GCA_000404065.3 of Pinus taeda. Classification (NCBI taxonomy): domain Eukaryota; kingdom Viridiplantae; phylum Streptophyta; class Pinopsida; order Pinales; family Pinaceae; genus Pinus; species Pinus taeda. Next base: position 133,809 of record APFE030936245.1, read on the forward strand.
GATAAATATGAAACTATTAAATAGGTAGTCCATCTAAGTCCTTTGCATTCTAGTAGAACATGAATGTTAAAGAAGAAAGAATAAAAAAATTTATAGACTTAAGGAGGAAATTAAAGAATATGAACTCTTGGATAGACACATAAAAAGTGAAAATGAAATTTTAAAGAAAGGAGTGCTCAACTAATTGAGAAGAATGAGCATTTAGTCTCTAATTATAAAACTCTATTTAAGAAAGCTAAGAAGTGTTACAGACAATGGGGACAACTAGGGAGACAAAAGAGAAGATTGAAGATTGAAGATCAAGATAATGTATTACATCATAGAAGACAACAAGCTTATGCAACTTTTACATCTAACATTGACAATCTAATCCAAGCAACAAAACATGCAAACCAAGATAATGGGGGCACAATTTCGTTAGATTTTTTAAGTTCCTGGGAAGGAATCCTTTATGGTAAAAAAATTGTTGCATAAGGACATATAAGTGCTTAAGCATGGGGGAGATGTTGAGCATGTATTTTTTCACATTTTTTGCAATCATAGACTCCAATTTTCACCTGCATCATTTTTGTAGCCTTCACTATCATATTTACTCCCTCATTAAGATGTATTCTTAGGTAAATCCATTAAATAATCAATTTCTGAATTTAAGCTATTTTTTCCAATGATTGAATGCATATATAGATTATAATTTGTTCTTATCTAAAAAAAATGGATTGGACAGTGTGATAGCTCATAATTTTAGTAGAAATCCATCTGCTACCAAAATTCCTATAGTGGCTAATCCTTAAGAATTCCAGTAGTGCCTCCCTGGTTTGCATATGACACTATTCTATGAAAAAAATGAGCACATGAGTTTTGTTTGGAATTGCCTCAAGATGGTTTTTTATTGTTTCTTTGAACTCAAATCTCATTGTAAAGACCGTAGGATTAGGGTCAAAGATTCACTCAACCTTTTGTAGCATAAATGATTTTGAGCACAAGAAGGGGATATCATATGGTGAAAACCATGGACTGATTTTCTAACAATTTTGTCATTAGAAAATTCTATATTTTGTAATCATTATGTGAAAAATTACATTCTAGCATAATTGGACATCAACTTTGCTAAAAAAAATAGGTCTTTGGCTGGAAAGGTTCACAATAAAATTTTGCATATTGATGTCGATTTAGTCTTTCATAAATAATTCTTCATGTTTTTTTGGTTCGATACTAGCATTGGATGATCTTGTCCCATGCATTATCTCAAATCAAGATCGTGCCAAGAACATCTATTTAACATGGAAAATATGGTTTTTCATAAGAATATATGGTTTAAAGTAATAATAGTAGCTTGCAGTTCAAGTAAACATGTTAGTGAAGAAGATTCCTATATATTCATGTAGAATATTTCAATTTCCTAGTGTGGCTTCCTTTTGTAAAAAACTTCTTTTGATAAATATGCAAGTAAGGAAAACTCAAAGTACAAATCACATGCCAAATGAAAGTGAGCTTGAGCTGATGTTTGAGCCCATTTTGTGGGTATTCCATTAGCAAACCAAAAGGATGATGTCTCCATGAATTAATGTCTCCAAAAGAAAGTTTTATTATATAGACTACTATAATTTGAAAGGAATTCATTTCAGAGCATGGTAACATATTATTTAAGAGCCATCGTATCAAAGCCTTACTAATTGTTATGAATTATTCCATGAAATAGTTTAGTGGTAGATGTTGAAACCATATTCCAACTACTCTAACTTGATCCCTGCAACATTCAAATTTGTGGTCGCAACAGGTTAGAAAACAAGGTTTCTATGTATTTTCCATATTTTATCCATTACCTAAAAAAAAGACAACAAAAAAATTTGGGTTCAAGTATGATGTATTCTTCACAAGAAATTTCCTCAGCAATATAACTTTACATCTCCATCCATGACTAGTCTGTAAGGTCGGTAGTTGTTACCGAAATTTTCTTCACCAACTATCTATATAGCAGAACAGTCTACTGTTTTCCCTAATAGTTTTTTATAACTCTTTCTTTTAAACAACATTTTCTTGGGGTTTAGTTTCTCATTTTCATCTAAAATCCATAGACAAGGAATCCAAAAGACCATCTACCTATTATGGATGATGCTTCACATTCAAAATTCTAGACTAGGGATGTCTCTAAGAATATACCAAAACTAAGTTGGATACAAAAGTAATTTTAACTAAGGCATAAATTTATAAGACCCTTAATAAAAGAACAAGGATTTGATTAGTGGATTATTCCAATTGAAAAGAATAATTGAAACATGAATTAAACATTCAAAAAAATTACTTCGAGCTTCAAAAAATGACAAGTTAATCAAAGCATGCCTTCGAAAACTTCAAATATTTAAAGGAGTGATCCCAAAAATTTACATTTTTTGGGATTTGAAGAGGTCTAAATAATTAGTGACATAGAAAAGAAAATTCATAAGTCTCTACAAGTTCGTTACTAAAATGGGAAAGAACATTGGGAAATAAATGACCCTTTTTTGTTGAAATCATATCTATCCTAATAGTGAGTCCTTGCAAGAAATATATTTGGATCTCATCTCAATAACCACCTAGTCCCTAGCCTAAATAATTCAATAGTTGATATTGAAGGACCAAGCTATTGGGGTCAGTTCCATAAAATTTCAGTCAAAACCCTAAGTGAAAATTGCAACACATAGTTTTTTTAGACATAGGTTTTAAAATATTTCTCTAGGTTAGCTTATCATTTCCTCATGGTGTTGCTCCACTACTAGTCAATGTTCATACCCTTGATGAAGTCACCTTAGCATCACACACCTTGGTTTTTTACTAACAAGCATCCATAGCCTTAAAGGAGATACCTGTGTTTCCCATTATGATATAGATTTCCTTTTCCATTCCCTTAACTGTTGATCTTTGTTTTAGCAATTAGATGATGAGGGAAACAATAATCCTTTTAAAAGCATAAGGGATGATATCTCTTCTCAAGGAATACTTAAACATTCCCGAGTGATAAAGATATCCCTTTGTATTTGACTTTGGATGTATGATTGGTCACCTTCGACATAATTTAGTCATTATTATATGAGTGCATAAAAACCCTTTAGGCAGCTAGCCAATAATTCAACACTTAGTTTTTTAAGTCACCTAGGAGCCAAGTACCTAGCAAATTTTTTTATTGCACCACATAATCTTGAAAATTTAGACGCCCTTGTAGAAAGTTAGACTACAAACTCCCCTATTATGTAATTAGTAGTGAGTAGCCTATTGATATTTTTCATGATTCCAAACAACGACATCTGAAATATCCAACTTTTAAATTATGAAAACATTAATAACAAACTTCAGTAACCAAAAGGAAGTAAAAAAATATACAAGTTATTATGGAAAATTGTAATATAAACTAAACCCACGAAATTTAAGCAAGGTAAAAGTTCAAAATATTAGAATAAAAACTCTACAATATATTATTCTAATCGAAGGAAATTCAAGTAAAACATCAAAGAAAAGTTACGAAAATAATTAATAATGAAAATAAAAATTTGTTATGTATCGACTAAATACCTTTTAAGGACAACGAATTGAAGTAGTGTTTTAGAATTTGGTCATTGATAGGAAGCATGTCTATTTTCCATTCTAGGTTTTCTAATTTCTACCTACTATGGTCAATCATTTCAATCACTTGAAATGAGATAAGCCATAAGTGATAAAATTTCATATCCCTTCCCTTAGGCTCATTCTATGTGTCCGACTTTAAAACAAGGTTTCTAGCCTGAGAAGTTTCTTGTACGATATTTATTAAACCACTTTTTAATTGCCTAATGATCAACAACAAACTTTATTAGAGCTTTCTCCCTCTCATCTTCTACCTTTAGGAAGGTATAATATCTCTACATTGAATTGTTGGGTAGTTTTTCCTTTGAGAGGCTTGGGATAGTAGCAGAGAGATGGTAATTACTGTTAAGAGGAAAGTTGTCTTCTTTTCCATACACTAAGGAGTAAGGGGAGGCTCATAAAGTAGCTTTGAGAGTTAGTGTATCGGCCCATAGGGTGTTAGGTAATTCCTTGTGCCAATTCCTTTGATGATTAATAATTATTTTCAGTAGACTTTAGACTAAATTTTATTATTAGATTTAAATACACCATTTCCTTATGGGTAACAATTAGCTGAGAATTGTAAATAAAGTAGGTTTTCTAATGAAAACTTAGTTACTATCAAGAAATAAAATTATGAAGTATTGTCAAACACTAGTACTAAAGGAACATTGAACTTGGTAATTAGTTTCTACTCCAAATTTTGGATGACCACTTCTTGATTCACTTTGAATAGTGATACTACTTCTATCCATATTGTGAACTAGTCTATAAGAGTCAATATACTTGTGCTACTTTGATGAGTTTAGAATTATCTCCCTTATAATGTCTAGGCCACATTACTAAAAAGATTCATCAATTGTTAAAAGTTGCATCGTAATACCTAGCTTCTTCTCATGTCTAACACTTATTTAATAGATTTTCCATCTTAACCCATATGAGTGTGCATCCCTAAATAATGTTGGAAAAAACCCAATACTTGAGATCATGTGTGCCATTATCTCACCAATAAAAAGTCCTCTACTAGGACCATCATCCAACTTTTTGAGGACTTTAAATATCTTGTTTCTCTAAAAAGCTAGTAATACTATGTCATATGTTTTTCAAATCAAAATGCATTTATCAACTAATACTAGCTAGACTCAACTCTTAGCACTTTCTTTTGCTTCATGTTTGGATAACCAAGACTAGTTCCATATTACAAATACTACTTCAAATTAGTACACTGAGAATGTATAGTTGCTAGGATATATAAGACTTCTTGAGCATAAAGCAAGATTTTGTTTTCCTAATGTTCCTCGAGTGAATCAATTAGATCTAGTGCCTCAGTTTCTAATATGCATAAAATTTAGCCTCAAAATATATTTATAGGCTTGATTTCTAAACCATACTCCTAGATCACAATTGTTTACTTTCCTCTTATTTCTCCAAGTTCCTTTTGCACAAACAAAGATCTAATAGCTAGGTGAGAGACAATCACATTAGTGTGAGATTGTAGAATGTAGGGTTTGAACTGCTTGATAGCCTTAAACACCACAAAGGTTTGTTTTCTGATCATTGAATAATTTAGCATAGCCCTTTATAGATCAATGCGCATGAACATAATTAGATATTCATTCTATTGCTCATCTTTACATATCTACATTATTGCAATGGAATGGTTGGATGCAAAAGTATATGAAAATAAATCCTTGTTGAATTTTGCATTGTGTAATGCGAAGGAAACAACAATTGCAGTGTTAATGTTTTTTAAAGCCTCTTTCTCAATTAGAGTCCACTTAAAAGGGCATCTTTCTTTATCATGTTTTGTGGAGGCTTAACTATCTCAACAAAATTGGAAATAAACCTCCAAACATAAATTATCTTACCAACGAAAGACAACATAGCCTTTTTATTGATGGTCATAAGAATATGCATAATGGCTTTGTTTCATTCATAATACACCAAGATTCTATTTTTCAAAATGTTGTGACTAATTAAATTTCATTCTGAGACAAAAAAAAAAAAAAAAAAAAAAAAAAAAATGATCTTCTAGCTGAGAGAAATACCATATTTTTGACATCTTTGGAAGAAATATTTCAAATGGTGCAAGTGATTTAATCTTTTTTCAAGAATATATTGTAGTCTTAACAATGTAGACCATAAAACTGGTTGATTATCCCTCTAAAAGCTATGCCCATATCTTACTAGAGATTTGCTCCAATATTCATCAATGCAAAGGGAATTCTAGATAGGTAAAAATTCCCTTCATATGAAATGTGCATTTTAGCTTCTATGCTTTATTTATAAGAACCTAATTATATATAGAGAAACCACCCAGAAGTGAACACATTATAGGCCCATGAACAAGTTGTTGAATTTGCTTCATTGGAGGAACATGGTAGCTATATTTCTCCAAATCTTTGTTTAAATTATGGAAATCAATGCAAAATTAGATTTCCCTTAACTTCATCCTAACTAGCACTCAATTGGCCACCTAGGGAAAATGTTGAAATTTGAAGATGATCTTTGCATCCATTTTCATTTTTTCATTTCATTTTCAATCAATGGCTCTAACATTGGATGTATATTTCTTAATTTGCATTGGAATGGTTTGGCATCTTCTTTAAGAGGAATGGCATGCTTGATGATCCTTGTGTCATATGTTTTCAAATCTTTGCAAGTCCAAGGAAAAACATACTTATATTGATTGAACAACTAAATGCAAGTTCCAAGGTCGATATTATTGGGATTTCTTTTTGTGCCCAAATTAATTAGTTCATAATTCACGTGAGCCTTGAATCAACCCCCACATGTTCTTTGTTGCTAAAGATTTTGATAAAAGATAAATGTTTTTAGTCCTCAACCCCCATGACCTTTGAGATTAGTAAACTTCCTCCAAGAAGCTAGGACTAGGGATACTTTGTCTTTGGAACTAGACCAAAGAATTTGAAGGAGAGATGTCTTGTTATTCCTAGGATGCCCTTGGGTACCTAGGCTAGGGTGATCCAATAAACTGAAATGGATTCCAGGACTGCCTTAGCCAAAACCAACCTTCTAACTCGAGAAATCCATCCATTACACTATGCATTTGTGTTGTTTTGCACTTTGGCTAGTGGCCACAACCAATCCTTGTCAAGATAACCATTTTCTTTGAGATTAAAACCAAGGTCTTTCATCCTCGACCTCGAGGCCTTTATATAGATGTCTAAAAACTAGGATATATAGTTTTTTCTTGATTCGAAAATCTCCATATCAACAATAAGAACATATCCTTATTTATTCACATCCTCATGGCTTTGAAAAAAGTAGAACGAAGGTCCTTCAACTATTATATATAGTGAAAATCCCTTTCATAAAAGATTAGGATATCAACCATGAAGAGAAGATGGGAGACAAAGAAAGAGGGAATGACCACTATGCCTTTTTTATTATCATTCGAGATTGCAATATGTGTTATTCAATTGAGTCCTCAAACAACAAGGAGGAAAAGGAAGGGGAAAGATGGCATCCCTACTTGATTCCCCTTTTAGTTTTGAAGAAAGTGGTAGTTGAAAAATTGATCAATAAATCAATACAAGACAAACTTACATAATCTAGAACCCAAGGCATAAATGAATGGTTAAAATCTAGGTGAATAAGGAGTATCCTAATGTACAACTAACTTACTCTATCAAAAGCTTTAGACAGATCCACTTCAAAGGTGACTCCTTTATGTTTACCTACGTGGATAAAATGAAAATCTTCCTAGGCTAGTTTGATAGCTTCATGGATTCGTCCCTCTATAACAAGAAAAAAAACTATTCCAAGGAGATGTTATCATACAAAATATATTTCAGCCTTTGAAAAATCAATTTTGTGATTATTTTGTAGATGTTGTTGCAAAATGAGGTGGGCCTGAAGTGGTCAAAAGATAGACGATTATCCAATTTGGGAATCGAGGCAATAAAAGCTTAATGAAGGCTTCTAAGACTTGCCTAGAGGATCTGGAGTACTAGACCACCTTTAGCGATTCATCCCCTAGGAATTCAAAATAATCCAAATAAAATTCAATAGGAATCCCATCACGACCTGGGCTCTTATCTTTATGAAAACTATGTAGGAAACTGAGTAATTATTCCTTGGTAAATTTAACCATTAGCTGGCCATTTCCTTCTTGGTCAATGAAACTAGGGAAATGATTTGTAACATTGACAACAACATCAATGGCTGCTCAAGGTTCAGCCTTGAGAAAGTTTTTAAAGTGATGGCCTCTTCTATTAAAATTTCCTTAAAAGATGTGGCTTTAGAACCATTTACTCTATCTATGTCCCAATTGGTGTTTATGGCCTTCCCCTTGTTTGCAAAGTGGTGAAAAAAATGGCATTTTCATCACTTATTTGTAGCCATAATACTCAACTCTTCAATCTCCATTATTTTTCTTTTTCCAGGAGAATTTTCCTTTCGGTATGCTTTAGAGCTTTTAATTCATTCTTTTGATTGTATGTTAGTGGCCCTTAGCCTTTTGCTTCATGTCAAAGTTTCAGCTTGGATTCCATCTCTCTTAGAGATCTATCTTCTTCTTCTTCCTTTTCTCATTTTTTTTAAGAGATTGCAACTTATCTTCACACTTTTGAGGTTTGTAATGGATTGAATAGGAGAGGATTCTAGGGACAATCGATTGTAATGAATCTAATTCTCCTTGATTATTTCTATGAAAGGACTCTCCAACCAAGAAGAGTTTAGTTTGAAGGGGTTAGGGGCCTTGTTCATTTGAGGAGCTAGCTCTAAATCAACGAGACTATGGTATGAGTACCCTCACAATGATACCCATATCTAGGAAGGCTTTAGAGAGGAGGAAGCTACCTAATATTTTTTCCACCCTCATCTCTCCTATCCATGTATTTCTCCAGGTGGGGGTAATTTTAGCTAGTTGAATGTCATATAGGACTTCTTCTAAACTTTGTACAAGGTATTCATAGAGGGTCTATTTGAGAAATCATGCCCCATATTTCACTGATCCTAGACATGAAGTTTAGGTCCCTTCAATCATCACATGTGCATATTTTTTTGAGTTTTGAAGGGCTTGGTCCCATAATTGTCTTCAATTTGCAGATAGCCCATAGTGGTTGAGGAACATAAATTATGTATTTAGCTCATTTGAGAGGAGGGAGGTTTTTTCTGTATTCAAGCTTCTGTGATCCATAATGAATTAAGAAAAGTCTTTTGTAGAAATCACATAAGATAATTTTTTGGCCGACACGTTTCGAACCAACAAATGTGGTTCATGGTCCAGTATGCAAAGCCCATAAGTTTTGAACTTGCAAAAAGTTATTCCCCCAGCCAATGAGTAAATCCTCATATCTCCCCCAAGCATTAGAGGTCAAGAAGTCCCATACTAGGAGAGCTGTAGAAAGGAATTTTATAGCCCTTCCCCTTCCATTATCATCTCTTGATGCAACAATATTAATGAATTATGATTATCCATCAATCTCTTCAAGATCAATTTCTTGGAGGGATTGGCCAACCCTTTGCAGTTTAGGGGTCAAGAGGGGGTTGTACCTAGTGCATTTTCACAAATGGCCCTAATATGTGACTTTTATTTTCCTAAACAAACCTCAAACTTTTCTTATTTTATGCTATAGAGAGGAACATTTTTCAGCCCCTATGAGAGGGATTTTCATCCTTTTCTTCAAATGAAGTGATGTCACACTCCACTCCTTATATGAGCAAGTTTTGGTTCTCGGATTTTGATCTAAGACTGTATTTTAGGTTATATGAGATAGGGGGAACTGCTTGAGTAGGAGGGTCATCAGGGGAGATTAGAGGTTGACCTTCGAGAGAGTGTAATTGAGGGAGCCCTTGAAATTTGAAGATTTGTAAGGGGAATTAAGGAGGAGGTATGAGGGGAAAAGAGACCTAAGAGTCTTGAAAGAAAATCTTTTTCCATGCCCATGATTGAGGAAAAGTTCATTTTTCTGAACAACCCAAATTTCAATTTGAATCAACAAAGTGAGAGGAGAGGGGAGAAGGGGAGATAGACCTACCTAAAGTTGATATAGAGACTAGGCTACTCCTAGCTTGGGCCTTCACCATTTATAATATTATCGATAAGGGTGACAACATCTATGTGACTTGAACAAGAGCTATTGTAACAAAGGTAGACTAATCCTTTGCCATTGATTTCTTTACCCATATTGTGTGTCTCACTATCCTAATGTAGTCCCTAACTAAGCAACCATATGATTGGCACAACCCACACCAAAAAGAGATGGCCTCATAGTCCAACTCCCAACCAATTATGACATCTCTTCATTAAATTGAAATAAAGTCTATTAATCTTCCTCCTAAGTTTAATCTAACTAAAATACAATCCATTCCCATATAACTAGTGCTTTGAAAAAAACAATCTTCATAAAAAAACCCTAGAACATTTCCAAACTCCTAAAACACCTCCCTCCTTTGACCACATGATTAAGGGAATGGGTGTTAATAGAGCCATAACAAGGTGAGCCCAAACCTTTGAGAGTTGGCTTCAAACTCCACAGACCACTTTTTAAGGAAACCTACTTGGCATCCCCAATTTCAATGATATGACATCTCTTCATTAAATTGAAATGAAGTCCGCTAATCTTCTTCCTAAGCTTAATCTAACTAAAATACAATTCATTCCCATATAACTAGTGATTTGAAAAAAAAAATGTTCATAAAAAAATCCTAGAACATTTCCAAACTCCTAAAACACCTCCTTTGACCACAGGATTAAGGGAATGGGTGTTAATAGAGCCATAACAAGGTGACCCCAAACCTTTGAGAGTCAGCTTCAAAATCCACACACCACTTTTTAAGGAGACTTACTTGGCATCCCCAATTCCAATGAGAGTGTAGAACACTTTGTTAACATTTGTGCCAAAAAAAACATGATCCAAGCCAACTATCTTTTTGCCAAGATCAAGCGTATGGATTCATACCCGATGGGACTAGAATTTGAGGCTTTCCCTTGACATCCCTTTGCTGGCGAACGTTCCCACCAGAGCCACATTGTCCATGAATGAGATTTCATTGAATGGACTCCCACCCGAGAATCAGGGTTGTCTCCTTGACCTCATTCATTTTTTCCCCTCCATACGTCCTGGTCAAGGGATATTGACGGAGTGAATAAGGTTCGCCTTTTCTTCACAACCACTTTTTAGATCTCCAATAAGGAACTTCCTTGTGAAACCACCTTGAAATGTCACCATAGGACTTGCCTCATAACTATGAATAAGTCTTTATTTGGACTCCTCGGGCGGGGAACCATCATCATGAGTTGAAGTGCCCCGATGCTCTCATAAAAGTTCATAATAACTTGGCTTTGTGTCTTATACAGTGATATGGGGTTCATAATAACTTGGCTTTGTGTCTTATACAGTGATATGGGGTTCATAATAACTTGGATTTGTGTCTTATACAGTGATATGGGGTTTAACGGTAAGTTTCGCTGGGTGAAACCCATGAGATGAAGGTTCAAATCTCATTGAGTATATGGCCTGTTGTGTCTTGGCTATAAGAGTAGGTGACCCTAGAGCGGACGTCTTGGCCCTTGTTGAGGCATAAGTTAATTGCTATTGTGTGCAGCTTGCAGGCTGTTGCACCTAACCTAGGTTTATAGTGGCAACCAGTTGGATTTGATCCTGGGTCTATTCAGGATAACTCTCACCAGTTATCGATTATCCTAGATTAAAAAAAAAGAAAAAACTTGGCTTTGTGTCCTCCACAAGTGAAATGACCTGTAGGGAATCTACAAAGTCTGCAGAATGATTTCCATTTAAAACCCTTGTGCATCCATCAAGATGAGATTTAATGGGATCCAACGAGGGCAGATTTGTCCCATCAATCGCCTGAGTGGTTTGTTCACCAATTTCATTCATGATTAATTCGAGTAAGTTTCCTCCTCCATGGGTGGGCAAGTGCCAGGCATGGAATTTGAGGGGAAAAATTTTCGGTCACATAGTTGATTTTCGGAGTCGTCTAATGAGGTGAAGGAATTGTTGGGACGGCCAAAAGTGGCTGGAATCTAGGCAAAAAAATTCAAAAAATCTTGTAGAGACAGTTTTTGAATCGTGTTTTTGATGGTGGAAATGGATTCAGCACCATCAAAAACGTCTAGGACACCTAAAATTTTGAAGTTTAACACCTATAACTTGGATTTACAAAAATCCTTGCCAGACTTTCTCTAAATATGATTGGAATTTCCATAACTTTCTGGGCAGCGCCTCAACCTTGTTAAACTATACGGTTGATTTTCTGGCCAATCAACATTTTTCTTTTTAAATTATCCAAACAAACATCAAAATTGCAAAAACCATCCAATTAAACTTATACTTCATATGTGTAATTCCTACCTTGAAAGGTGAGTACAACTATCCAAAAAGCTAGATTTGTATTTCCTACCCATGGTGATTACAAAAAGCCTAATCTAAATGATTACGTGAGGAAACCCCAGCCATATACCTCATCCAACCATTCGAATTATAGGTGGTTTAAGTTCGAATTTCAATTTTTCCCTTCACCGACACAATGAGACATCGTAAGAGTTTTTTTTGTGTGTTAAAAAAAATAAAAAAAAATAACAATAAGAAATGTTTTAAAGTCCCATAAGTAAGATATGTCTAGAATATACATCTTGTTTTAAAATATGTACCAAACACTTGTAAAACATGTGTAGAAATATACATTTTGTTTTAAAATATCTACCAAACATTTGTAATATTTTTATTTTAAAATATTAATATGGATTTATTTGAAATAAAGATTTAAGATGAGTCAAGAGGGATCAAATTTTTTCGCGTGCAAATTTTTTTAGACTACAAAATACGTATAATTTGTCATTGTTTAAATTGTATTTTTGAACCCATGAGGTGTAGACCAATTAGTTTGTGTGGGGTTTAGTCCCCATGTAAGAAATCATAAGAAGTAATTATCAGATTAGGAGATCCTTGAAAAATAGACATGGTATCAGAGTGAAGGGTTAAAAGAGTAGCCATGAAGGATTACAAATGAGTGATCAAAGGAAAATATATCACATATGAAGGTTGAAGAATACTTGTGGAGAGGGTCAAAACCCTTAATTTGTTTGTTGAAGATAGGCTGAAAGGTGTCAGAATCTGCCTTAGTAGGCCAAGAAGGTCTCGAGGCCTATTACAGGGGGTCAAGAGCCTCAAAAAGTGGTCAAAGAAGCCTTAGACCACTATTTACAGAAGGTTGAAAGGCCTCAAGATGTTAGAGGAGGCCGAAAGTGTATTCTACTCCAGGAGTTTAGTCAAAATGTCTTAGGAGGCCAACCAGAATGGTCATAATTTGCTAATAACTTTGGTGACCTTGTTTTATTGCAAAAGGGAAATGAGTTTGTCGTGGAAGATATTGGTTATTGGTTATTCTAAGTCTGGTTGGAAATTACCCCAAAAGGTATATGTGCTCTTCTCTACCCCTAAAGGAAGTCAAGTCAAAGTTATGGGTTGAATTTTGTAATAAGAGACCTAAGAAGGGTTGAGACAGTCTCAAGATTATTTTCAAGAGGTCAAAGGACTCAAAGTTAGTTACACAGGTTCATGCAATGTTAGGACTAGGCCATGGGCCTGGTAAAATTTGAAAAGGGGCCTTAGTGTGAATAGTTCTATGCAATATTGATTTGGTAAGTTCAACTCCCTCCAAAGTTTGTCTATATCATATGCATGCAAAGAATATATTTGTAAAGCCTTGAAATTACATAGATCTAAGTCTCTAATGCCATGATTGAGTAAGGGTTTCCATTCAAATAATACCTTGCATTGTACTATTGTGATTATGATTGTTTTGAAATTTTTGGGGTTCTATAAATAAGGCATCTGCAACGTGTTTAACAAACTTTTTCTTTGATGAAGTGTGTTTGCTTCACACTGTTGACACCTAATCATTGGGATTAGATGAGCGTTTATAAATAATGTAAATAGTAAATAATGGAAAATGAAGAGACATTAGGAGGTGAAGCCCAAGAGTCTCTCCCTCCTATATATAACCATGAGTAACCTTAATGAATAAAAACTTCGATTTGAGGAGTTACCTCCTGGCCTTACATGATATTAGAGTCAGCTCCATTTTTGGCATCCCTTTTTGCCCTTGTAACTCCCTTTTGCCATTTTTTTGCAGTTTTTCCTCTGCCCCTCTCCTTTGAAAGAAATCTTGTCATGCCATGCATAATATTTGCTCTGAAGATTGCCTTGTATATGAGACCTAAACGATGTACACTAAAGTTGTTGCTGATGCGGTGAGCATGGAATAGAGGAAGGCTTGGAGTTGTGAAATGTTTAACGCTGCTACAGTGAATGCTGATGCAGTGATTGGTATGTCTGAGACTAGTATTCTATGTATTGTAATGCATTGCCACATTGAATAATGACGAGGTGCTTGGGTTGCTTCTAGCCCCTCCACCTTCTAGCCTACTTACCTTCTGGCTCCACACTTAATAACACATACCATACTTACATAGTTAATATCATCTTCCGAATTTACTTCTACCTGATATTTTTGTGTCATGCATCTGTGCCAAGGTTGTTTCTCTGTCTCTCGGAATGCACTGGGTTTCAAACTTCATTATTGGTCTATATTTCCTCTGTGCTTGTAATAAGTTTGGAATTAATAAAGTTTGTACGCCCTAACTCCTCACGCATTGAATCATGGCTTGTGATACCTTCCATCACCATTGTATGCTCCACTGTTTGCAAATACCACTCTCAGTTCAACCCTAGTTCGTCCTTAGCTCCCCTGGCACTGCTTGGTATCGTTAGTGTATAGCACCGGTTTCTTCATATGATGGTTTATCCATACCACATATTGTGGCCTCTCTGAAATCATCATATAGTGCATGTTATGTAACTTTCACTCCAAACCAAAAGCAAGGTCCTCGGTAACTTTTGGGTTATTAAAATTTTCATTACATGAGAGGTGTTGAGTTCAATTCGTGGCCTCTGTCATATATCTCGTGCCTCTTTCATTGACTCTGTGATTCCACTCCATATACATACGCACGTACTATATATACCAATCATATATCCCATACCACCACGCTCCCATACCACCTCTCGTTTTGTTCTGTCATAAATGTAAACCAGAATTGTATTCTTTTTACACATATTACCACCATAAGTGCATTTTTTCCAACAGAAGTACATTTTTTCTACAGTACACAGATTTTAAAATGCATTCATTGATATCTATCATGGGAGTGGTTCTCACCAATAAGGAGAACTGTCCCTAGTGGTCTTGGAAGATCAAACACACTCTCATTTTCAATGAGTTGTGGAAAGGAGTTTGTGTAGGAGATGGAGATAATGAACCTACAAAACCTACCTCAGACAAGGAATTTACTATTTGGGAAAACAAGAATAGCAAGGCCTATGCATTGATTGTGAAATCTGTAAATGAAGAGGTGAGTCACCATATTTCACCATTTTCAAATGCTTTTGAAGCCTTACAAAAGTTGAAGGAACTCTATGGCTCACACTTTGAACTTGAAGTTATCCAATTGATGATTAAATTGTTCAGTCTTGAATTAAAAAAAGATGATCCTCTTGCATTTCCATCAGAAGTAAGATCTATTATGCATGATCTTAAAGTCACTAATGTTGAACTAGACATTCCTCTTATAACTTTTTTCAAGGCACTTTATTCCACTTATTCAAATTAGCTTGAGTCATTGCAAGCAAATGGAAACCTCATAGAGATTACCTTTGACTCCCTTGTGAAAAAGTTTGCTGAGAGAGAGAAAACTTTTGGGAAAAAGGAAGCTCCTTAGTGTTTTAAAGAAGTTGTGTGTCTTGCACATAGAGAGAAGGATCAGGCTCAAGATTCTTCTAGAGGAAGAGGCGGTCGAAGAGGAAGAGGAAGAAGAGATTTTAGAGGCAGGGGGGGCAGACACTCTCAAGGACAAAAGTTTTATCTTCATTGCATACGTTGCAAAAGAGATGGATCACATGATGCATCCACATGCAAGTTGCCTTGGGACATAATTGAGCAGGAAAGAAATCAACCCAAAGGTAAAACCAATGACAAAGAGAAAGGTAAAGCACCTAAATCCACTCACTATGTTGTGGCACATTGTAATATTGGAGTAAATGAAGACTTGTTTAATGCTTCACTTGCTTCTTGGAAAAACGATTGGTTGCTTGATTCAGGAGTAACTTGCCACTTGAATTTTATAAGATATTTTTTTTGAATAATTTATTGATAATGTTGATGGAGCATTATACTTTGCAGACAAATCAAAACTCAAGCCATCAGGGCTTGGCACAATTAGGCTCAAATAGTCTGGTCTTCGAGACTTTCTTCTGCATGATGTTTTATATCTCCCACAAGTGGGGAGAAACTTTTTTTCCTTGGTCCACATCTGCCAGTAGGGACACCCCATTCATATGTTTGATGAAAAGGTTGAGGTCAAAAAAGCATTAGATCACTCACTTGTCATGACAGGGATAGAAGAAGAAAGACTATTGAAGCTGCAAGGTACCTCTGCTCGTGCAAAAAATTTCTCATACAGTTCTCATTATGATGAAGGTACATTTCCATCAAGTATTTTATGGCATGCTAGATTTGGATACTTTAACTATGACAACATTCTCTTATTGAAGAAAAATGGTGTTACTAGTTTGTTTACAATTCCTAGGAAACTTAAGCAATGTGATGCTTGTATTCTAGGAAAGCATAGCAAATGGTATTTTCATGATTCACATTCCAAAGCACATAGAAAAATTGAACTCATTCATTCAGATTTATGTGGTTCAATGCATGTTCCTTCTGCAAATGGAAATAAATATATGATGACATTTATTGATGACTACACTAGAATGTGTTGGGTTTACCTATTGAAGAACAAATATGTTGCTTTTCAAACATTCAAGAACTTTCATACATGGATTGAAAATGATGCACAATCTCATATTGGCTTTATTTGCACTGATAATGGAAAAGAATACACTTCAAATGAATTTGAAAACTATCTTCACCGGCATGGGAACAAACATCAAACAATTGTGCCTTACAATCCCCAACAGAATGGAGTAGCTGAAAGAATGAATAGTACAATATTAAATATGGTACGTTCTATGATGTTTTTCAAGAATGTAAAATTCATGTTTTGGGATGATGTAGTTCTATGTGTTGTTTATGTAAGGAATAGATGTCCATCTAATGCTATTAGAAACAAGACTCCTTATGGAATGTGGTATGGCCACATTCCTTCAGTAAAGCATCTCAGGGTCTTTGGTTCCACCTGTTATGCCTTCATACCAAAGGTACAAAGAAACAAACTTGGTGCAAGGAGGCATAAGTGTATCTTCTTGGGGTATTCAAATACCTCCAAATCATATTGTCTCTATGATGAAGTTAATAAGAAGTTTGTTGTATCTAGAGATGTAATATTTCTTGAATCTTCCAAAGTTGACAGTGTTGTGGAGCGACAACTTGATCGCTTGGATAGATTCGGACATGAAAAATCATTCGAATAATTTGATAATCAGATTCCACATCTTGAATGGGGGATTCCTATACTGGGTCAATCTATGGAATCTTCTTCTGAAGCACTCTCTCCCCCACATGAAGCTTCGACCACTGATCATACTTTAAGTGATGTGATTGACAAAATTGGGAGACTCAATCTTGATTTAGTCCCAACTCATTCAACTGAGCAGCTTGGACCATCTCAGAAAGGTCCTCCAAAATGGATGACAAAGACACTTGAAAGTGTTCATCCTGATGAGGTTGGAAAGACAGGAACATGAAACTCAACTAGGAAAAATGGAGGTGATGTAGATGATTCTGATTCACCTATTGATATGGATGTTTCTTATGATTATGAACTGAATTTGTCACAGATTTTGAACCAACTTCCTTCAAAGAAGCCACTTCTCATGATGAATGGAAAGAAGCGATGTAAAGGAGTATGATGCCTTGATAAAGAATGGCACTTGGAAGTTGGTTGATCTGCCATTGGGAACCAAACCAATTGGCTACAAGTGGGTCTACAAGAACAAGTATAAAGTTGATGGCTCACTTGAAAAACACAAATCCAGGCTTGTGGCAAAAGGTTTTGCACAAAAGGAAGGGACCAATTATGAGGAGACTTTTTCCCCCACAACAAAATGGGATATCATCCAGACACTCTTTGCCTTGGTAGCTCATAACGGTTGGAAATTCCATCAAATGGACATAAAAACTGCTTTCTTGAATGGAGATCTAAAAGAAAATGTTTTTATGTCCCAGCCAGAAGGATTTTTTGTGAAGGGACATGAACATAAAGTATGCAAACTTGTGAAATCCTTGTATGGCCTCAAGTGAGCACTGTGAGCCTGGTATGAAAAGTTAACTAGGCATCTTCTGAAAATCATCTTCAAACATTATGATCTTGATGATGCAACTTTGTTTGTCAAGAAAGTTGGCAAAACAGTTGTATATCTTGTGGTATATGTAGATGATATTTCGATGACAGGGAACAATGAGAGCTACATTGCATCCATAAAGAAGGAATTGAGGAAAGGTTTTGAGATGACTGAATTGGGCTATGTTCACTACTATCTTGGTATTAAAGTAACTCAACATCCAAAGTCTGTATTCCTCACTCAAAAGAAGTACATTGGAGATATGTTGAACAGGTTTGGCATGGTTGAGTGAAATCCTCTGACTACTCCAATGGAAAAAAACTTAAAGCTCACATCCATTTAAGGAAAATAATTTGAGGATGAAATAAAGTATAGGATGTTTGTAGGAAGTCTCAACTACCTGACTACTATCAAAGTAGACATTTCATTTGTTGTTGGAACCCTCTCCAGGTTTATGCAAAA
The DNA here is from genome assembly GCA_000404065.3 of Pinus taeda. NCBI lineage: Eukaryota > Viridiplantae > Streptophyta > Pinopsida > Pinales > Pinaceae > Pinus > Pinus taeda. The sequence continues at coordinate 152,195 of APFE030936245.1, forward strand.
GCCTTGTGAGGGACATTGGTATACTGCAAAAAGAGTTCTAAAGTACTTGAATGGAACCCAAGACTTTGGACTCAATTATACATAGGTGGGCGACTTCAGCTTGATTGGATACTCTGATCCAAACTTCGATGGAGACAAAGAAATTGGGGTATCTACTTCAAGTTATGCTATGAGTCTTGGATCAGGAGGTGTCTCTTGGAGATCACACAAACAATTAGTTCCAGGAGATTCCACAACAGAGGAAGAATATGTTGCAACAGCTAAGACAACAAAAGAAATTGTGTGGCTCAGGAAAGTTCTGGAAGCTTTGCAGGTGAAACAAGTACATTCAACCCCACTCATGATTGACAACACCTTTGCAATAAAGTTGGCCAAGAACCCAAAGTTCCATGATCGAACGAAGCACATAAATACAAAATACCATATGATTCAACATGATGTTGAGGCCAAGACAATCCATCTACGCCATTGTTCCACTAATGAGCAAATTGCAAACATCTTCACCAAAGCACTTGGAAGAGAAAAGTTCGAAAGATTCAGAATGATGCTTGGACTCACCAACATCCCTTCAAATTAAGGGGGGGGAATGTTGACACCTAATCATTGGATTGGGTGAATATTTGTAAATAATTTTAATATTAAATAATGGAAAATGAAAAGACATCGGGAGGTGAAGCCCAAGAGTCTCTCTCTCCTGTATATAACCATGAGTAATATTAATGAATAAACAATTTGATTTGAGGAGTTACCTCTTGGCCTTACTATGAGAAACATGAATAAGAAAAATGATGCAATTGACTAAAGGTTTCTTTATGAAGTTGATGACTTTGGTTTTTATTTATTTCCATATAGTTTACAATCTCAGATAATTCCTTGTCTTATGAGAGGAATTGGAGAACTTAAGCCTTTATCCACTGTGTGAAAAGAAACCGGTTAAGATTAAACAATGTAGAGAGTTTAGTCTACATTCGTGCCATGCTTCAAAATACCCCAAGATTGTCATTTCCAAAGTTGGGACCCCACAAAAAGAATGTTATGTGTGTACAAGAAGGCACAACCAGATGGCCTTGTGAATATACCACCAGTTTACTCTCATTAAACAAAAGACTATGCATGATAACTACAATTACCTTGAAGTACCTCAACAACACTTGTGACAATTAGGATACTACAAAACTAGAAGATTTGGCCTGAGGAATAAACATATGTAAGAAAGAATTGTTATTGAAAATTATATGGCTTCCTGAGCCAAGAAAAAAAATTGTTTCCATAAGTTTCCTTTGAAGATGCTGCTAAATATGAAGAAGATTCTTTTGAGGTCACTTGTTGAGACAGATTGAACATTGAATCCACTTGGCTCAAGTGTCTTGATATCTTAAGGGATAGAGTTCAGATTTGGAAAAATGGAATTCACAATGCAAAAGAGCTTGAGTTCCTTATCAATCTTTGAGACCAAAATTTTCTTGAAAAACAAAGACAAATTATTATTGTTGTTGCATTAATTTTCAAGAGGCTCAAAATAATTGAAAGGATGAGTCATTTCTAGAATCAAAGATTGTCCCTACTGAACAAATTCTAAGGATAGGATTTGCTAATGAATGTTAAGAAGTTTGGACCTTGCTCATGCCTATTGAAGATTGTTCTTAATGAATCTAGTTCTGTTATGGAATATCCTTGATTGTTTAATGTCGTGATGGACTTCATAGTGGACAGCTGGATATGGAAAAGAGAATTCGCATTTGCTAGACTTGCAAAATGTGTAAATGAGAATTGCAAATCCTAGAAGACTTGAAGTTTTGAAGAGAAAGCCCTACAGTTTGTGGATAAATCCTTAGAGCTTGACCTAGAGCAATTATTCTATTGCATGAAGAAGCCCTAGAAAAGGAAGGAAAAAAAAGAAACATGTTAATGATGAGGATGAGGATGATGAGTTTGCAAGATGGAAAGGATCAAGAGGGAGATGACAAATTCTCTTTTATCCTGAAAAGATAAGTATCTTATATCTCTCTTACTTGATTATTATTTTTGTTGTTTTTTCTATTAGTCATCTTGTTGTCCTTGTTTTTTTGTTGTGTTATAATTATTTCTTCCATGACCTCCTAGTGAGGGTTATAGGTACATTGTGAAGGTTTCCAAGATCTGGCAGCATCTGGAAGAATCAAGAAGAAAGAACCAAATTTGTGACAAGAGGATTCTCCTATGATCCTCCATAGTGATTTGTGTTCAAGAAGTAGAAATTTTTACTAACATCTAGAACCATGCCAGATGACCAAAAGAGTTCCTAGTTCAGAGGGAGCGGGCAAGTCAACACGTTTGAAGAATTCCATGATGGATATTGTGTCGAGATCTGTGGGAAACTAGAGAAGTAACCTACAAGATCAAGTTTGGGGAAGATGGTAACCTAGAGAAGTACAAAGCGAGTTTCATGAAGGTTCTCCCAAAAAGAGGGAGAAGACTATGACAAGATGTTTAATCTAGTTGTTAGCTACACTTATGCTAGAACTATTATTATTGCTTTGAAAATTGTACCAGGTGGATTCAGAGATTGCTTTTCTCAATGGGTAATTCAAGAATAAGTGTACATAGAGCTACCTCAGGGCTTTGAGGTACACAAGAAGAAGTCTCATAATTGCAAAAGAAGGTGTTGTATGAACCTCATGCATGGTATTCTTGAATATATGGATATCTAATGAGTCCCGGTGGATCTTATTATCATATGAATTATTTTTTATGGAAGCATAAACACTCACATGATAGAGGGAGCAACAATGGTAGGAGGATTTTCCTTTGTGATAAAGGGAGCAGTCAAGCTCTGCTTCAGTGTAAGAGGGAGTTGACCTATGAGTTTTAGATGAAGGATCTTGATTGGATACTTTACTTCTTAGAATTAGAAGTATGGAAAAATCTAGTATTTCCACAACATGATCTATTTTAGTGTCAATGGGAGCACCTAGTTAGGGTGACCAGAAAGTATCTATGGTACAACATGTATTTGGGAACCTGCATGGTACAATTATATGTGAATTGAGAAGTAAAACTGCAAGGATATACATATTCATATTTGGCAAAGAGTGTTGAAGATAGAAAGAGAACACCAAGATAATGATTCATTTTGGATTTCTCTTGGGTAGGAAGAAGACATTTGTCGCACTCAGAACTACAAAGGTTGAATATATTGTAGCTAGTTTAGTGAGTTGTGAAGTAGTGTCGCTTTAATAAATGCTTACAAGATTGTTTGATCAGGTGCAAGAGATGATCGTGATGACAGGTCAAAGCACATTGAGATCAAGTACTGAGACATGGTACAGAAGGGAGCAGTGAGGCTCCAATGCATTTGTACAATCAAGTAGGTTGTTGACATTCTCACAAAGCCTCTATCCCAAGGAGAAGTTTGTACACTTCAGGGACAAGCTTGAGAAGTTTGTATTCTTTAGGTACAAGTTGGAGTGGTTAAGAATTTTTTCCCCACCTAGAGTGAGTGTTGATGTTGCAGCATCAAGGGGTATACATTCTCCCTAGGATAGAATATAGAAATGTCAAAGAGCATCAAGGTCCATAGTGCTCCCTAGGTGGGCAAGTGAGTGCCTCTAGCATCAGGAAAGATAGTTACCATTCAATTAGTATGTAGGAATGGTAATAGCCCAAGTTTTCACCATAGGCATAGGTGTTGACCAAGTTCTAAGTGGTGACTTGGATCATTGATGAATTGCTTTAAATGACGACTTGTTGATCATGATGCTTATGCAAGATTCTTTCCACAGGTAGTGGATAGATATATCAACATAGCCAGCTCATTCAACCTTTTCCTATAGAAAATTTTCAATAAGAGAACATCTAGATAGTCATTATGGTTCCTCCCTACCCAAGAGGGAGTGTTGAATTCTATAGTTATGGCCAGTCTTCATAATTAATGTTTTAGCCTTTCAAATAAATGTGAATATAAATTCAAGACACGTTCTTCATGTCATCTTCAAAAAGAGGGAAATTTGAATTTTCAAATTATGAAATTTTTCCTCCAAAATGTAAGGTCGACTTTGAGTTGGCCCAACCCTAGATATGTATCTATTTAGGCTTCCTTGATCTCCATATAAATTCCATTTAGCCTCCTCCATTGAGAAAAATTAGGATCACATCAAGGATATCTTCTGAGATTATTTAAAGGGTGAATATGAGGCTCTCGGAGGAATACGAGGAAGGAAGAAATCTTAGGCGAACCTAATTCCCTGATGAAGGCCAAAATATCTAAGGCACAGAAAAACGAGTTTATGATGCTACTTATTATTGACCAGGGATGACCTAGTTTTGTTCATGGTCAGTTTGACCTCTATTTTGACTTGAAGGATTTGATGTATCTCTTGTTGAATTGAACAAATCTCTCTAAGGAAAAGGTTGTTGGGTTTTTCCCCCAAGTGGGTTTTCCCAAGGTAAAATTCCTGTGTTTCTTTTTTGGATGTCTCTTTATGATCCTACTGGAATTGTGTTTCTACTGTTGAGATCTTATGTGTAATTGTTTTATGAATAATCTGAATAAAATAAATATTAATGTACGAAATCATAAGAAGTAATTATCAGATTAGGAGATCCTTGAAAATAAACATGGTGGAGTATCCCTTGTAGCCCACTTATTTCTTTTAGCTTTTCTAGAGGGGCCTTCATTTACGAGAGAATTAGGAATTTTATCAAAATATTCTTGGATTGAATTACAAAATAGAAAATGATTCCATGTCTAATTTTATTGCTTCAAGTCGTACTAACTAAGTAGTTTAATCAATCCATGATGAAACAAGCTTCATTCTACATTAGTAGGATGTAGCTAGACACGGGTCACCATTTTGGTCAAGATTTTCCATAGAATGAAAGGGCGATTGATTCTCTTCCATTGAAAAAGTAACAAAAGTGCATGTGGTATAAAAAGTTCACTACATAACTTCCTTAGCAAGTTATAAGCTTCTATATAGCTACTAAAACATCCCACCATTATTCCTTCATCCATGTTCGTGGGTTGCCTTACACTATTCATGGTTTTTCTAAGATGGTAACAGGTATCCAAATTTTCCATTTTACTCTCATCCCCTTGAACCAATTTTCACCAATCTAAGATATTTCAATGCAAGCCACTATAGAATCTTGATAGATTGAAAGGACCAAATTTCATATCTTGGTTGTGTGTCCATTGGAGCTCTTAGTGAATGCTTTAGTGGATTTATGATTGTAACCTTGTAATGTATCACAATATGAGATCCAACCTACTTCCTCAAATAACTACCTACTCTTAGAATTTTCTTTGAAGTATTCAACCCCATTTGGCTCTCATCTTATCACAAGGACCCCTTTCATGATTCTATCTTTTGAAGATCTACTTCACTTGAATCTGCTCAGGACTTGACATTCTACAGTGAACATTTGTAGAAGTTATGAGTGAAAGGAAATGTCTGGTCTTACAGTGTCATGATTCGTGTACACTCATGTTTAGATATGGTGCGAATGACATTGTAGTAGATATTTGATTGTATGTGGGATTTCACAACTAGAATTGAGTGGTCTAGGTAACAATTATTATTTTTTAGATTGTAATCCTTACAAGTGATTCGAATTGTATTAAATCTTGCACACATATTTAAATTATATCAAATCAATAATCAAAGCGTGAAAGTGTAAGGTGTTTATTTAGTGAATGTGATTGCAGTATGAAATGACACATATAATGAAGATAGTGTAGCCTAGTGTATAGACGACTAAAAATGTGCAAAGTAATTATAATTTTTTTTCCTGCTTAGCTGGCAAATATTCAATGAAAAATTTAAATAGAAAATTTTATACCTTTTATCCTAGTTTCCATTTTTTTCTTAACTTTGCATGCACGTCAAAATTTTCCTATTGGAATTGTGAAGTGCCACAAAAATTTTGGAGTCTTACTTAGAATCTCATAACTCAAATTTCCTTTTGGACATTTTAGTTTTGGAACACAATTTGAACCAACTATATTCTCTATAGCTCACTAAGTGCCATATTAAAGTAGGTTTGGTGAATAAACTTCAGCCTTGGAGCCATCACTGGCCTTGAATTATGAATGTGAAGCATCATTTGTAACAATTAGATTGTTTTTTGGATTCATTTTCTATGGAATTTGGATGGAAATAAGAAACTAAACCCCATGAAAATTATGTTTAAAATAGAGAGTTACTTAAATTCTCAGAGTGAATAGTATAGTAAGTTGCTCTATAGATGCAAAAAAAGTTCAATAAAACTGTCCACCTTAGACATTGACTATGGAAAGAGTTGTTAAGTTATCTCGATGAAAATAATTATTGTGAAGAATATACCATACCTTAATCATGTCATTTTATTTCTTTTAGGTAAAGGAGAAAATCTAGAAATTACATGAAAACTCTTTTTTATAACCTACTACTACCATGAATTTAAATGTTGCATTAATTAGGACTGAGTAGATGGACTATGGTTTTAGCCTCTACCACTAAAATGTTTCTTGGAAAAATTAAAAACAATTATTAAGTGTTTTGATATGTTAGCTCGTAAAAAATCTGTTGCTATGATCTAAAATGAATTGCTTTCCAATTGTAGTGCTCCATTGAATAAAGCTTTACTTTAGAGATGTTAATTCATGGATATATCATCCTTTTGATTTGTGAATGGAATCTCAAAAATATTGGCTCAAATATCAACCTAATCTCACTTTAATATGGCATGTGATTTGTACTACGAGTGTTCCTCACTTGCGTATTTATCAAAAGAATCCTACAAAAAGCAACTGCCACAAGAAATTGAAATTTGCTACATGAATAGAAGTCTTCTTCTATGCTTTCTTTACTTGAATTGAAAATTGACATTAGTACTTTAAACCATACAATCTTATCAGAACCTATCTTGTCCATGTGAAATAAATGTTCTTGGCATGATCTTGACCCCAGATTAGATGCTCACGTGGATAGAACGAGATCATCCAATGCTAGTATCAAACCAGAAAGAATTGAAGAAATATTTATGAAATACTAAAGCAGCATCAATATGAAAAATTTTATTGTTAACCCTTCTAGCTAGAGACTTGGTTGTTAACCCTTCCAGCTAGAGACTTGGTTATCATGCAAAATTCTTGTCCAACTGTGTCAGAACCCTAGTTTTGATAGTTCGATTTTTTTTAACCATTTTACTTTTTTTCGTTTATTTCATTATACTAACCTACTCTTACGAAAATATTAATTTGTTGAAAATGCAACAAGATGATGGAGCTTAGTGAAAAGAAGTCACCTTCACTAAGTGGACCCAGAGGCTGTTTTTGGTGCAATGTCTATTTTTAGACTATGTCTATTTTTAGACATATGGATCATGGTCTATGAGTTGCAAGATGCTATTTGTGGATGATTGGTCATGTTGGTAAAAATAGATGGACCTCTATTTTTAGACATATGGCGGAGTCTATTTTTAGACTGCCAGGCTAAAAATAGAACAGTTGAATATTATTAGCTCTTAATAATATTTGGACTATAAACATTATCTTATCCTCTTGGAGCACTTCAGTTCGAGCTACGGATGTGGCACATGTAGCTGCTAGAAGGAAATACGTGTTCTTATGGGTTACTTGAGCTATTGCATGGAGGACTTCAGTTAGGACTTCGGTGATTGAGTTCTGTGGAGTTGGATCAAGGAGTTGATGAGGTTGTGTTCAGTTTGACTTAGTTGAACTAGTGTTTTTAGTCTAACTGATCAATAGACTAAGTGATGAGTGGGTGATTAATTATTAATTAATTCACTAATTATTAACTCATAAATCAACTAAAGAATACATCAGTTAACTCAGTGCATGGACAGTTCAGTGGAGACAAGTGTTAGAGGTGAGTGAAAGGGCAAGACAGATGTTAGTTGTGACTATAGTTGTGCATGTGATTTGCACAAATCAATGGATTGAGTATTGCCAATGAGGATTGCGTGTTATATCCAAGGGAAATACGAATTTGGATCATTCATTCATCAATATTCTCATGCAGGATTGCGCAATGGAGGTAGGCAAGCAGCGGAGGAGATTTGAACTTGTGATTGATTCATATCTGAGCTAGTTTGTGTGTAACAAGTGGAGATAGTACTGAATACTTGTGAGGAGTATTGTACTATGTATCATTACATGTTCTCAATCAATATAATATACAAATAGTTGGGGGTTTTCAGCTGTATTCTTTCCCCGTGATATATTGTGTTGATATGTGTGATTGATGCTTCAATGTGCGCATGCGATTGTTTCTTAATACTGCAAAATTGATGATCAACGTAGAGGAGGTTATGTATTATGCATGCATTCTGCAATAGTGTATAATCAGGATAATCTCTGTGAATAAGTGTCATATTATTCAAAATTTCTACATAATTAAAAACAAAAACTTCAAGTGTAAGAGTATTTTCAATGCATGCACCTACAAAACAAGATATCACTTAGACTCCTATCAAAATATGAAAATTTTACCTTCATGATTATTGGGATATAAGAGGCCAGTTGCTCATATGGATTTTAGTCAAGGAGTGTTGAAATATGAAGCAATATTGTGGCTTCATTATTGTTTGGAATGATTTCTGAATGTAGTTTTTATCTTCCTATCTCTCTTTGGTTGTCATGCCATGAAACTCTTTTAAAGGTTGCTTATTTCACTCTGTTGATGGTGCTGGACCTGCCAACATGTGAGGGGATCTCCCCGGTAAGAAGTCCCAATTAGACCTTAGACCATTTGGTGTAGGAGTCCAAGCAGTGGGTCGTACGGTAATGCCTTGACCGCAATTTCGCACAAAGGTGAGTAAGATAACTTTGTTGGTAGCAAGGGTGTGACATATGCAGTGAGCCAAGGAAGGTGCATGAGAGGTTCTAACACATGGGGGTTAAGATGAGTGCGCCCCTTAGAAACCTGTGATAGCACGGAGTTAAGAAGGGAACACACGAGAAAATGTGCACCACAACATGGAAGGAAAGTTAGCTAGCAATCCAAAGTGATGGTTAAAGCAACAACACGTTTTAGAAAGATTCATACATACATATACGTTTTAGAAACATGTTGGGCTATGTTATATTTAGAAGTGTAAGTTCCAGTCATACAATACATCCATGTCCAACCATTAGTTTTGATAGTGGAATGTTACATCCACAACTGCCTGGTCCTCCAAATAGATATACTAGCTCTGCGCAGTGAACAAGCCAAGGCTCGTTACAATATTGTCCAAGCTCTCTCTAAGATAGTCTTATCGAAAGCTTGGCTAACCAAAATCCTTTACAATGAGTTATGAGGTTCTATTTATAGCAAAGGGTGGGGTGACCCCTTTGTGACAGTTCATCTACCCTCATGACCCTTCATCTACTGTATGGTTGTTTCATTCAACTATCGACACTTGAACTTCCACTTGACAAGACATTACATTACAATGCATATGTGCCCATGTGAGACAACAAGCCATGCAAGACATCATTGACACTCGATCTGTTGTGATGAGACCAACTCTTTGATATGCTTGTGATGGTGAAGGTGGTTAGCTGGTGCCAACCTTGGTCATCTGTGATGGTGTGCATGTGCTCCATGGTGACATCTTGTTGAAGCAAACTCTTGCCTCTGTTGCATCCCGGTGCATTGGTGTGGCTCCTCCATCCAACTCATCTGTTAACATGCACATGGTCGTTTTGGGTGCGGCTGAACCAGTAACACAGTGATGTATAGTGTCTGTGTTGATCTTCCAGTGTGTGCTTGTGGTCATGCGCGTCAACTGTCAACTGCATGTTCAGCTCTAGCTGGACTTGCTTTTTGTCTTTGCCTCAGTGAGTGTTCCAAATGGGTTAGATCGCATGTGTGCCCACAATGACATGCATGTTGTTGAATTCCATTGCATACGATCAACAACATTGCTCACCATGTCTACTCTGTGTTAGCTGTTATGATGGATCTATAACTTGTACGAGCGCAGTTTCATCTGTGAGTGCATGTTGCGCCCCCAATTGTACATGTTCCTACTGCAACTCTTTCTCTCGTCTATGCAGCTCCTATTCTTCCTTGAGTTGTTGCTTCAGCACATGCAACTCCTTCTTTGTTTCGTTCTCTACTTTCGCGCGATCTTCATGTCGCATTGTCACCTCATAGCTTGAGTCTCCAAAGTTTCTTTCATCACAAGTGGATCTGCTTGAGCTTGCAACTTTGTTCCGCCTTTATGTTGTCAACAGACTTCCTCTTGTGTTCGTTGCATCCGGTATGCTACCTTCAACTTCTGTTGATGGTGCTGCTTGTTGTGATGTTGTTGCCGTCATATCTTGATGTCCTTGTCTATGAACAACTCGATATCTTTGTGGGTAGGTAAGTTCATAGACACTTGATTGACTGCATCCCCAAGTGTGCTCTGAATGGTGTCTTCAACTCTTCTCTTGTGCATGTGCTGCTGAGAGGCAGATGATCACGTGTGATGCCTGGAGACATGGAAACACTCATGGAAAAAAATATGTCAGTCGAAAACCAAAATGAACTTGAGAGCTAACTTGCAACATACCTGTGTGATTGATCATGAAGGTTGTGCAATTTTCACCAGGAGGTCAGGAGAATCACGGCCAAAACTGTGCAAGGCACAGTTTGGGCTGTCAAGAGGCTGAATGACTACTGGAACTGTGCAATGCACAATCCAACCTGGCCTGTTGAGGACTGAAACTGCACATTGCGCAGTTTCAATCGGTAGTGACATGCAACCAGCAAACTGCATTACGCAATTTTTGGGGCCAGTGGGACACTGCCTCCAATAATTGAGCAATGTAAGCCTAGAGGTCAGTGCCTGGCTAGACTGGTGAAATTTCTAGAGGGAAGGAAGAGCCTTCGCTTAGGGAAATGTGCAATTCTAGCTGGGTAAGGCACGGTCTGGGCCAAGGCAGCCTAGTCCGACCGACGAGCGACTGAAAACATGAGAAGTGTGTGTAGGAATTTATAGGGTAAGTTCCTCAGAAAGGACACCAAAGGACACCGCTCGCAAATAGATCATAGATCAATACACCAGTATTGTTGCGTGGTTAAAACCCCTAAAGAAGGAAACATTCCACAGCCTGAGCTAACGCTGCCACTTCAGGCAATTTATTAATAAAAGAATGAAAATTTACATAAGCTTCTCTCATGAATGGTTACCCTACAAATGACCCTCCATGCTCTTTAAATAGAGATCATGGACCAATCGGGTGTTAAGCCATGGATCAAGTGTTGGTAATACGAGAGAGAGAATGAACCGTCGAATCACTACATTTCGTAACCGTCGGATTGTAAGTTACAAAAGTAATAGTAAAGAAACACACTTACCTAACTCTACACTAGACAAGTTATACTTAACTATTCCTATGTGTCAAAATATCCTAACATCCCCCCTTAAGAATAACTTGGTATAGGATTGAAGGATGTACAAATACGACACAATAGGAGAAGGAATGAGGCACTAGAGCCTATCCCCCCTTAGTGACAACTTCCTGAACTCAAACCATAAATCGAAGTTTAGTAAACTTCGCTTCTATGAAAGCCTTTGTAAAGATGTCTACAACTTAATCATCTGTTGAACAATATTGCACTTCAAGAACATCATCATGAATGACCTTTCTGATGAAGTGCATGTGTAGTTCAATGTGTTTGTTGTGCTGATGTTGGACTGGATCTTTGCATAGTTGAATGGCACTTTGATTATCACACCAAAGTGTAGTCAGATGCTACTGCTGAAAGCCAAAATCTAACAAGATTTGACGAAGCCACAGGGCTTCCTTACTAGCTTCTATGGCACCACAATACTTTGCTTCTGCTAAAGAAAGAGAAATGGCACTTTGTTTCTTGCAAGCCCATGTAATAGGTTTTGAACCAAGAGTGAACACATAACCTGCAGTAGACTTCCGATCATCAAGGTCACTAGTCCAATCAGAATCAGTGAAACCAACCAATAGAGGAGATGCTTTTGCACTATAATGAGTCCCAAACTGGACTATACCTCGAACATCACGAAGTATTCTTTTAGCTACTTTCCAATGAATTTCATGTGGTTTTTACATAAACTGAGGAATAATGCCAACAACAAAGGAAAGGTCAGGGTGAGTATGGGTCAGATACAAAAGTTTTCCTACAAGTTGACGGTATAAGGTAGCATCAACTTCAGGGGAAGTACAAGTGACTGAAAGTTTGGCTCCAAACTAAAAGGGAGAAGGGTTGGCTTACAGTCTTCCATGTGAAAATGGCATAGAAGATAACAGGCATACTTGGACTGGGAAATGGAAATACCTTCCTTGGATTGCAAGACTTGAAGACGAAGAAAATAATGCAAGCGTCCTAAGTCTATCATTTCAAACTTATTTTTAAAGCTGGACTTCACATGGTTGATAAGGTTTGGATCACTACCAATGAGGATAATTCATCAACATAAAGAACAAGAATGATAAGAGACTTGCCCACTTTCTTGGTGTAGACAGTGTTGTCAGAATGACACCTAAAAAAGCCAGATTCTAAAAGAAAGCTATCCATTTTGGCATACCAAGCCCGAGGAGATTGCTTGAGACCATAAAGGGAATTCTTAAGCCAACATACAAGGCTAGAGTTTTTTTATATAAATCCAGTAGGTTGTTCCATATAGATTTAACATGCAAGAAGGCAGATTTAACATCCATCTGATGGACTTCCCATTTGAAAGAGGCAGCAAGGGAAAGAACAAGGCAAATAGAGTTCATTTTGGCAACAGGGGAGAAGGTTTCAGTATAGTCAATGCCTTCAACTTATGAAAAAACCTTAGCAACAAGACGAGATTTATGTTTATCAACTTTCTCGTCTGGTCTATACTTGGTTCTGTAAACCCATTTGCATCTAACAAGTTTCCGTCCCTTTGGTAGAGGAATAAGATCCCATGTATCATTTGCCAATAATGAACGATATTATTCATTCATAGCTGCATCTCAATCTGGATGGCCTGAATCTTCTGCAAAGGTGTCAGGATCATAATTCGTTGAAGCTTGAGCCAGTAAAGAAGAGGCTTTATCAAACTGAGAACATGTACGTCGTTGAAGTGTAGGATCACCAGCAAGAGCACCTGCTACATCCCGAGTAGCATGGACCGATTTTGGAAGTTGAGGAACTGAAGAAGGATCCTGAGAAGGTGGGGGAGGATTTTCATCCTTGCTTTCATCATTTAAAGAAGAAATATTTTCAAAAGTAGAAGAGATAGAGAGAGGTGGCACATCCGCCGAACTAGGCTCGTAGGCCGATATATTTTCAACAAACTTTACATCTCTTCTGATGATAAAATTTTTGGACTTAAGTGGAATAAGTCTATATCCTTTGACATCTTCAGAATATCCAACAAAAATACATTTTTCACTCTTAGGCTCTAAAGATTTACGTTTCTCATCTGGAATATGGGCCCATGCTTCACTTCCAAAAACACAAAAGTGACTTACATCTGGTTTAATTGATCTCCATGCTTCTTCTAGAGTGATATTCTTTAAAAACCTTAGTAGGAGTGCGATTTATTATGTAATTTGCATAGTTAATTTATTTTTCCCACAAATTAAGACTAAGTCCTTTAGATTGAAGCATACAATTAGCCATTTCCTTTAGGTGTGATTCTTCCTTTCAGCTACACCATTTTGTTGTGGAGTATATGGAACAGTATGTTGCATTTGAATTCCATTCTCAGTGCAAAAGTTGATGAATTTTTTGTTAACATATTCTCTACCATTATCAGATCTTAGCTTAAGAATTTGATTTCCAGATTGTTTTTCAACAAAGGCCTTAAAGGCCAAAAACATGTTAAATGCTTCACTCTTGAGTTTTAAGAAGTATACCCAAGTGCGTCTGGAGAAATCATCAATGAAAGTTAAGAAATACTTGTAGCCAGAGAATGAAACAACTGGAAGTGGACCACATAAATAACTATGCACAAGCTGTAAAGGGGTTGAGGTATGCCAAGAGGCACGCTTTTCAAGACTATCTCAATGATGTTTTCCGAGTACACATCTGTAACAAACACCATCTCTGCAAGATACTGTTAGGCCCCTATACTACTAGTGTAACCCCTTATTGTTATTAGTACAACCCACTTATTATATTGATGTACCCATGTAGTAGTGCCCATATTGTTACTATTGTGCCCCATAGAAGCCCACTATTATTATTATTGTGCCCTTACATTATTATTGTTATGTCGGCTCTGATTATGTTATGACCCCCTTAGACTCCTATATATAGAAAGGAGGTCTTTTCATTTGTATCATCCAAGAATTGTTCATTTATGTAATGTAAAGGAGGTTTCCCCCTCGAAGAGGCTGAATTCTAACGCGTTGATCTATCTTTTCTATCTTTTTCTTGAGCTGGTTTCATAACATTTGGTATTAGAGCTTTGGATTCTAGGGTTTCGCTGCTCCAAACAGGTCATCGTGGAATTTTCACCATAACTTTTTTTCTGCGATGTTTCAGAAGCAAAAAAAAAAACCCATTTGAGAAGAAATCGGGTTGAATCTCGGGTCCGAATTTCAGACCATTTCATCCTATATTTGCGGATATATGATCTGCGGAAGTTGGTCTTTTTGCAGATTCCTGAATTACATTCCAAACAGGTGACCTGGGAAAACCGTCATAACTTTCTCTCTAAGCATCGGATTGAAATTTCGTAAGAAGGTACAAAAATAGGATAGACTATAGTTTCTTGCATATCTTTTTCAGAGCCAAAGATAAAAACAATGACACGTGGCACTTCATACAATTTCTCTCTTTTGGAAAGGTCTATAATCAGGTCATCTTAGGATATTGTGCATAACTCTTTCGTGGAGAATCCAATTTGCATGAAACTGGTGGCATTGGAAAGAGGACGTAGAGGGCTACTACAGGTCGCAAGTTCAGAACGTAAAGATCTGAAAGTATAGGGTTACAGTCGTTTCAAGATCGAGCTCCTAAAATCAAGAAAAAGCAAGATGAGGAAGTTTGATGGCAAGGATCCGGTAAATTGGATACGTCAGATGGAGCAATATTTTGATCTACATGGTGTACCACTATTACAAAAGGTATGTATTGCACCTTCATATTTAGAACCGGATCAATTTTTATGGTATAAAAGTATTTGTTCTCGTAAAAAACTTGTTACGTGGTCAATTTTCACAGAGGAAATGATAGCACATTATGAGGATACAAAGAGAAACATATTCTTTAGAGCAACACCACAACAATTGGAAATAGTAAAAGGGCTTTGTTACATATTGGAAAGTAAAATTATGGCAATAAGGAAGCATACCCCTCACAGCTATAAATATGGAAGTGTTTTTTCTCCTAGCCTTCCACAACCTACAAGGGTTACACCACAACAATTGGAAGAAAAAAGAGAAAAAGGGCTTTGTTACAATTGTGATAGCAAATGCACTAAAGGTCATAAGGGTGCTGAGAAGAAATTATTTTACATAGAATATGAAGAGGAGGAAGAAAAGGACCAAGAAACATAAAAAGAAGAGGATATATGCCAGGACCCCACCCCAAAGAAAGAAGAAATGAATAAGACCATATCTTGTAAAGCATTGGCAAGAATTACCACTCCTCTCTCAAGATAGAAGGACATATCAAGAAGAAAAAGGTGCAAGAAGTGAAAGATCACATCAAGAAAGAAGAAATGAATCCAACCATATCTTGTAATTTCATTGGTCGAAATTACCACTCCTCAAACTATCAAGATAGAAGGACATATCAAGAAGAAAAATGTTCAAGAAGTGAAAGATCACATCGAGCATCAAGAAATGAATCCGACCATATATTGTAAAGGATTGGAAGAAATTACCACTTCCCAAACTCTAAAGATAGAAGGACATATCAAGAAGAAAAAGGTTCAAGCAGTGAAAGATCACATCGAGCATCAACAACAAGTTCTCCAACTTTTAAAGGATAATGCCACTTCGATGCAAAATCAAACGAAACAACAAGCAATACTACATGCACTTAAAAAATGGCGACCTTACCGAATGGGAAGACTCTTCAAGGACGAGGATGTGGAAGCATTGTTTTGTGCTATTTCTGTTATCCAACCGGATTGGATAAACGAAGCAAGGGATGAATGGAAGAAGGACAAAGAAGTATGACCACTTATTCAAAAGTTGCAAAAGATCCCAAGTCAAACAATATTGCCAGAAATTGATGAGGAAGGAAAAACCATATTGGAACCTGGAGCAGTCACAGAAACAAGAACTTGACAGCTGTGAAATCGATCAATTTCAGAGTATCTCATCAAGTGGAAGAATTTACCCACTGAAGATTCCACATGGGAGGACAATAATTTTATACAGAAGCATCAAGAACTACTCAAGCGTTGAGGAAAACACTTTCTGAAGAAGAGGGGCATGTTAAGCCCCTATACTACTAGTGTAACCCCTTATTGTTATTAGTACAACCCACTTATTATATTGATGTACCCATGTAGTGCCCATATTATTACTATTGTGCCCCATAGAA